>OU015491.1:34936309-34943809 GCA_907164885.2 Dolomedes plantarius
CACACACATATATATATATACACACACACACACACACACACACACACACATATATATATATATATATATATATATATATATATATATAATTAAAAATAAATAAAATCAAGCCAACGCCTATCCCATAACCGTTGTCAAACGACAGTTTCTCATGTCATTGGCACAGTTGAGATGATAAAATAGCATTTTCGAGGTTAAGAGACTCTTGTTTGATCTGGGGTGAATGTATGCGAATTTACCTCTAATTAATGATAAACACACAAAATATCATGACAGAAAGAACTTCAGTCTCACAAAAATAAATAAATGAATAAATATATATTTTCCCACACCTTGCGACATTAGCATGAAGGAGAAAATCAGAAGAATAAAATTTTAAAAAATGACACATTCCCATATCCTCGGGACAGTTCAAGTACTAGAAATCAATTAGTTCTGAGACTTGGATTCAAATTTCATTCCAGGTAACGAGTGTTTCAGCTGTGATCTCATATTAAGCTAAATACTTTAATGATTTTCATTCACTGGTATGCTTCTGTAATCATAATCTATACTCTGGGAGCATAAAATTAATGCAAAGTAGAGTTCGAGGTATTTAAATATAACGCAATTAGTGTCAATTAATGTTGTGCACCTTCCCTCGCCTAGAGAGATATTTTCATTTCCTTACCTACGGCAAGTATTATTCTTTTTGTGTATCCGCTTAGTTTAATTATGTACTCGTAGAGATTAACTAACAAGTTATGGATTTACCCTTACATGAAAGGCCGAAACATTACAATCGCATCCTGTAGAGGAATTTGTTTACAGCTTAAATTAAACCGTACCTTTTATCTCTCTAGAGGCTTCGAAACTTTTTACTAACGCTAATATTTGTAAAATTGTCATTTACGAGAATTAATATAAATATCATTAAACGAAACTGATGCATAAAATTTGTGTAAGTCTTGAAAATTTTATCAACTCCTTTACAGCTTACCCCTTTTTAATGCAAATCGTTGGTAGCATTAAATATTCATGATACCGACTTTAAAGCACAAAATGTCAAATTTTGAGCTACATGGTGATAATCCAAAACGGTCTAGCTCAAATACTAAATAAAAGATGCAGTGCGAGATAATTAATAATTCCGAGTAATTCACTCGTAATTGCTTTTCACCTGGAGATAATTGCGTTTTCTTTGTTTTGAACGGGAAATTAATTATGACATATCCATGTATTTCGTGCGGTGTGTGGACTTTTCTTTTAATTAACAGAGGATGACTTAAATATTACATCGTTACAGGAACATAATAAATATTCCGTTCTAATTAAGAGGACATTATTAAAAGAAAATTTATATTTTTCAAGACTGAGAATTTGTTGCCGATCGTCAGAGGAATCTGCTTTGGTGCGTATTTTTTTGCGTTTGCTCTAATTTGTATTTAGAGGTAAGTTTTAATTAAGCTACTGCATAGTTAATTAAAAGTCACATAAGATTTTTTCTATTAGATTAGGAATCAGATTAAAAAAGATAATTATTTTAAGATGAATAGCGTTTAAATTATTTAAGACTCATATTCCGTATAATTTCTTCAAAGAGAAAGAAAGTGCAGATTTATATCTTGGTGATATAAATTCTGATTAGATAAGAAATATTTACAAATGAAAAATTATTTATTTGCTTTATTATTCTTTGTGTGGTATTGTGGAGGAAAAAGGATATTGATAACAGAATCGTAAAATAGAAATGAAAACATATGAAAGGAATAAAACATAAAGAAATAGCACTAGCAACGCAAAGTTAGCGAAGTTTATAGATTACTAGCCGCTGCGCGACCAGCATGGTCGCTTTTAGTTTTATATTTCCTTTTGCAAAACAACTCAACTGAAAGTAGCATATCTAAGGAATGTTACAATTACCTGTCATCATAAATATACCTTGTTTACGGGTATTCTGTATAGGGCTGATTCTAAAACATCGTGATTAAAAAATGTGAATTTCCATTACTTCAGAACAGAGTTAAAGATAAGACTGAGAAACCCAACACCAGTGATTTTATAAATTACTTCCCTTTCTGTTTGTACTATTTTTCAAAATTAAGATATCTAAACTTTTTCATTACATCAAATAAAAAATTGCTAGGAAAAATTTTTTCACTTAAAAAAATGGAATAAAAATTCAGCAAGTACTAAAATATAGCGTGGGTTATATCACTGTCTGTATGTACTATTGTTCCCAATTCATATATCTACACTTTATCATATCAAATAATAAATTGTTGGAAAAATTTCTTCACTTATAAAATGGAGTAAAAATCCAGAAAGTACTGAAAAAAGTGTAGAAAATTAACTATTACTGGCTATCGATTGCTATGCCTGCTACGGTTAGCCTAACCTCGCTTCATTTATGCCTCTCTTAATTATTTCTTCTTCGCTTTCCTTCTTGAGACTGTTCCCAATTTTCACTTGATCGTGCAGCTGATCGAGCATTCCTGATTTCAGTGCGTAAATCTATGCTGACACGCGGTTGCAAATTGCGGATTTCCCGCTAATGTTTACATCTGGTAGTTGCAGCCGTTGCCATTCGGAGTGTAGAAATATCGTCGATTTTTGTGCCGCATACCTACGCATTTTATATATATAGATTGCTTCTTTTTCCCTATGTTCCTTTTCCAGTAGCCATTTTGGGCAAAAGATCCTGATTAAAACCTTTCATAGTGTTTGAACTAACACACTACTTCGTTAGCTACCTAATGCTACCTTGGAAACGTGATAGAAGCAGAGACCAAGCTACTCAAATAAAGGGATGGAGTGAGTCTGGATGGAGTTCGGTGGTGTTAAGCATAATGCGGATTCAAAACTCGAAGAAGCTGGAATAAAGTTAAATTTTTTATAAGAAGATGGGGTTAGAATATCTTAGTTCTAACCGCATCTTCTAGCTAAGGTAAGCTGTTAGTAGTTAATTTTTTTGTTATTGCTCTATTTAAATTTAAGGTATCTTCCTGTGTTGAAATGGTTGTTCTAGTGCAAAATTTCGAATTTTTTTTGTTATTGTTCTATTTAAATTTAAGGTATCTTCCTGCGTTGAAATGGTTGTTCTATTGCAAAATTTCGATTTTTTTTATATTGTTCTATTTAAATTTAAGGTATCTTCCTGCGTTGAAATGGTTGTTCTCGTGCAAAATTTCGAATTTTTTTGCTATTGTTCTATTTAAATTTAAGGTATCTTCCTGCGTTTAAATGGTTGTTCTAGGGCAAAATTTCGAATTTTTTGTTATTGTTCTATTTATATTTAAGGTATCTTCCTGCGTTGAAAGGGTTGTTCTAGGGCAAAATTTCGAATTTTTTTTGTTATTGTTCTATTTAAATTTAAGGTATCTTCCTGCGTTGAAATGGCTGTTCTGGTGCAAAATCTCGAAATTTTTTTGTTATTGCTGTATTTCAAAGGCCAATCTTTTAGGAATGTACCTACTTTACTTTGTTTTCGTACGATCATTGGATGAGAATTTATGACCAGTTTAATAAACCGAAAGTGATTTTAAAAGACGGAAGTAGCATCATCAAATGCATTTTCTAGAAAACTAATTTTTCAGTTGCTTTTGTAAACGAGAAGGTTAATAATTTTAAAAGATTTCAGTATATTTCAATGATATTTTGCAAGTGTTTTACATGTGACTAACTATGTTTTGACTTAAAAACTAAGCTATATCTGTTAATTTAATCATTCAACAGGTACCCTTACTTGGATAATTTTAATAAAATCAGTGTTTTTTCACATTTTTTGGTATATATCAGTGATTTTTGGAAATATTTTAAAATGTTTTGTTCAGAACACAGGTAAGTGTCACAGAAATATATAGTATAAAGGAAATTAAAATATATTGAGTTTGAGTATAGGGTATCTGGCGTAAGCACTAAACTGCACTAAAATTTTATAAAAGATTCCCTATATTTTAAAATGAAGTTTTTACCAAAATTATATTTGTTTTAAGGATTTTATATCACATTTGAACTAGAAATATATTTTTAAATGCTACGTTTATTACCAAAATTATTACAGGTTTTGTTTATTACCAAAATTATATTTGGTAATAAACAAAACTTTATTATCAAATATAATTTTGGTAATAAAGTTTTTTACCAAAATTATATTTGTTTCAAAGATTTTATATCACATTTGAACTAAAAATATATTTTAAAATGTTATGAAGTTTTTATCAAAATTATATTTGCTTAAATGATTTTATATCACACTTGAACTAAAAATATATTTTAAAATGTTGTGAAATTTTTTACCAAAATTATATTTGTTTTAAAGCTTTTATGTCACATTTGAACTAAAAATATATTTTAAAATTTTATGAAGTTTTTACCAAAATTATATTTGTTTTAAAAATTTTATATCACATTGGATCTAAAAATATATTTTAAAGAGTATTTTACCAAAATTATATTTGTTTTATAGATTTTATATCACATTTGAACTAAAAATATATGCATTTAATCAGTACTGTATATTTTTGAAAAAAATGCTCTTAACGTAGGCAACCTTACAGGCTACTGTGTGACCAGTTGAAAAGATTACTATGTAGTTACAATTTGTATCCTGATATTTATAGAGTATTCTTAAGGGGCACTCTATTTGAATTTGATACAAACACAGTTTATACACGAAACAATGTTTATTGAATTCGTCGCACATATAGAATTTGCCTTTACAGCAATAAGCATACGTACTACTTGTACGGAATATATATTAGCATTCAATAAAAATACATTTTGCCATACTCACAAACCTAGAGAGTCAAACCAGCAGTTCTGCTACGTAAACTTTGGGCCCCCCAAGCACAAGCGCCGGATAGCACCTGGAGCTGCTTACCTCGTATCTCCCTCTCGCTTATCTATCAACCTCTACAACCTTCTCACTTAATCAAGCTGCTTGGTATTTATAGCAAGCGCGTATGCCAAAATTAGCATATCTCAAGCAGCTTCTTTAATTCATTCACTCAAAAGTTCGATTCTTGTGAATCGAATCTTATGTATACCTTACATATTATTATTTAGTAAGCTGTAACCCAGTTTCTAAGTCTAAAAAATGGAAACTAAACTTTCTGTTTGTTACTTTTAGTTTCCAGTTTAAATTTCTCATCATTAAAAAAGCTGTCTAGAAGGAAATAAGCACAGAAACTTAACTTAAAGAGTGATATTGAGAGAAAAGAACTCCAAGTAATAACAAAGTATATTCACGTGCAGAAGGAAGTAATATATTTAAGTTAAACAGAAAGATTTTACGTCGTTCATACTCAAACAGTAGAATACCTTTCCAAATAATTTTGCAAAAAATTCCAGTACTATATTATAAGAAAAAATATCAAATTTTTAAAAGTTGTTGCTAATGGTAACGCACTTGTCCGGAGACATTTTCTCTATTAACTGCAATAATTTGTTGACTACTTTTTATCTGGGAGAATCATAAAGGTGAGTCAACATTGCTTCCTGGTGTCAGACTTTTAAATGTTTCAATACTCATATTTTAGTATCTATTTATTTAATATTTATTTAAATATAAAACTTGACTTAAATCTACTATCCCCTTAAATTGTGTATTTATTGCAATAAATGTGCTTCAAAAAGTTAATTACCTCAAAAACACATGTTATCATCTACACATTAAGGAGACCCCATGTGGTTTATTCTGTGGTTTATTATTCAAAATTAGGATTATTTGAGTGATTAACTTAATATGATAAATTAATTAACATTATGATAAAAACTATATAATAAATTATAATTAAATTTACAATAATTAATAATATTAATTAATATTAAAATTAATAATAAGTAATAATAAAAATAGATAATAATAGTGATCACTTAAAATAAAAAAATTCTAAAGGAATTTAAAAGGGATATTTCATGACATTTAATAATTGTTTATATAATGGGTGCATTATAACATTTTCATACTTTAAAAGTAAAAATTTTGGAGTTAATCTCACATATTCTGGATTCAAAATTATCATTATTCAAATGATTAACTTAATATGATAAATTAATTAACATTATGATAAAAACTACATAATAAATTATAATTTAATCTATATTAATAAAGTAAGGTCCGGGTCTGTCTGTCGGTCACACTCTCCGGGTGTACCGCCTCAATGTGTGCGTGTGTGCGGCCTACGAAACTTACAGCCATGAAATTTGGCACACGGATAGTGCAGACTATGGGAAAGTGCACCTCGAAGCCCGAATTTTAAATTTTATTCTAGAAAATTTTTTATTTTATGTTTTGTGGGATATTTTATTTTTTTTTAACTTCAGATTACGATATCTCGGCAAAAAATGATCGTACAATTTTGATCTTTTTACTATCTAAGACTACAGACATTTCTCCTTCAAACAAGACCTCATTTGTTTAAAAATAATTTAAAACAGACTAATATTTTCTTCAAAATATTAAACCCACTTTTTCGAGAAATTTACGCACTTTTGAGGATATACGGTCGATGATCTTCGAGTTTTTATCTTACAAAGAAAATATTTATATCATCTGGAAGATGAAAGCTTTCTCATTCATATAAATCTCCTTTCAAGTCTCTATCTTAAAATTTCGATTTTTAATTGAATTTTAAAGAACGATACTTAAGACAAATTTTCTATCGGTTCTTCAAACGCGAAGAACGACAAAATCTCCCCTTGGGTTGTAAACAACGATTGAGTCATTTATTCACTTGATTCATTCATCGTCTTCCTTTGATGGCTTGAGCGTAGCTGGGCGGAGCCCGGCTAGTGTATAATAATTAATAATTATAATTAATATTAAAATGAATAATGAGAAATAAGAAAAATAGATAATAATAGTGATCACTTAAAATAAATAAAATTTTGAACGATTTTAAAAGTGATTTCATCACATTTGATAATTTTTTATATAATGGGTGCATTATAACATTTTCATACTTTAAACGTAAAAATTTGGAGTTAATCTCACATATTAGGATTTCTATACAACTGTTAAGCTTCAAACTTAATTAAACTACTTTGTTGCTGTAGATGTCTCTTCGAGTGTCTTGTACCCTTTAATTAGAGAAGATCTGATGCTAGAAATTTGTTTGGTAAGAGCTTTCTTATGTTTTAATCCTGGGCATATGGCTTTATGCATCCTTTTTTAAAAGCTCCCATTCTCAAAAGAGAAATACTCACGTACCTTTGGACTTAGGTTGGAAGAAAGAATGTTTTTTGGAAAGTTCAAATAGCAGGTAAAGTAAGTTGGGGCTGACAAATAATATTTAATGAATAAAAAGGTACAGGAAATTTCAACCAATTTATTCTGCTTAATTTAAAATCGTTTAAGAAATACATCGATAAGAACGTAAGGTAAATAATAAAATAACCAAATACAGATAAAAATTTATTGAAAAGGTGTAAAGCATACGGCAGAGTCAGAAAAGTTTATTTTTATTTTCTTATAGGTTTCATTCCTTCATTGATTTTGTCCTGCATATTATTTACAAT
>OU015491.1:34946309-34966309 GCA_907164885.2 Dolomedes plantarius
CTAGAGCTACTTACCCCGTAGCTCCCTCTCGCTTATCTATCAACTTTAACAACCTTTCTTCAACCTTAACAACCTTTTTTATTAATGACGCTGCATGGTATTTATACTATGCGTGTATGCCGAAATTAGCATATCTCAAGCAGCTTCTTTAATTCATTCACTCAAAAGTTCGATTCTTGTGAATCGAATCTTGTGTATGCCTTACAACATATAATGCAGCAAATGCATAATTTTCACTTCAAGTAACACACAATATTCTAATTTGTTTACACTATCGGTTCATACATATTTATTCTCTTCAGTTGTATGAGAGAAACAGTAGTACAAGGGACAATTAAACTAATCCAGGAAAATGGATTAATCATTTTGGGGTGTGTAGATAAATTCTCTTATAAGAAATACTATAGAAAAATTTCCTGAGAGCAGATGTCGAGAAACGAGAAATAAGATTCCTTCTTTTACCTTAATAGGATTCCTTTCTTGAGACAAAACTTTTTGACTTCGGACAAGGAGATTACATCTGATGTCGCTTTTAATTAGTCTGATGTCCTCATCCATCATTGCATTGTTTTAACTTTCACAAAAATACGAGGTTTCTTTTATTCGAATATCAGTAAGTTACTTCTATTAGTTATGTGAACATAAAATGTCAGCTGGTGCAATAAAGCAAACAAACTTGTAACATTAATCCATGATAAAAATAAATGTCCATTCCACTTCAAAGAACAAAATTTATAACTTTGCGCCACACTATTTTAGATATTTCAAATAAAAAATTTATTAACTGAAATAGCGAAATGTTGACTGCAGTAGATTTAAAGTATTAGTCACAATAAAGTGGCATTAAAATATTTTAGAAGGAAATAAATACAGTAATTATATTATGTTGCTGCAGGTTCATGATGATTGTTTTAGGAGCTTTAGGGTCATCTTTTGCTACACTAGGGCGGAAGAGACAGGAATCTACAATTTTTAGTCGATTCAAGGCGGCTGCAAACCTCCATGCAAACTGCGGGGTTCGAACCTGCAGACTCTGTTGCTAAATGTCAACACTATAGCCCCTCAGCCCTTTATTTCGAGCATAAGTAAGAGAAACTTTATATTGACAAGTGTTTTCTGAGAAAATTTTGAAACGGACGAATTTTTTTTTGGTTCCGCGTTTGAATTTTTGAACGACCATATAACACCGTAAGCGATTTTGTCCACAACCGCATTTCGGTGGTGGTGATTTTAAAGTGAACTATTAAGATCGGATAACCTTAAAGGATGTTCAATGAGTCAGTAATGGGATCAGATACGGGTATGTTCTTCGTTATGGGCTCAGATGTAGCGGCCAGTTTCACACCAACAGAGGCACTCCTTACAAAATCACTAATGTCCTCCAAGATTCCTTTTTAGCTTGCAGTAATTATAAATAATCCTTTGTTTACACCAATACACACGTTGCTAAGGATTTTCGGATAGGGATGCGACATCAACAACAAAACATCGATGTTTATGAACTTTCATTTTTTAAAACTGGTTTAGTAATCTCTAAGATTAATGTTCCTTTGGTTAGTCATGAGGGAGGGGGTTAATTTTACCCTGAGATCGGGCTGACACAAATGACAAAAACTTGGTTGCTAGAGTCAGCGCATATCTCAGAATTTCCATTACACATTTTATTACTTTTACCAGAAAATTGAGGAAGAAATTATTGCAATTTATAAACAAATCTTTTATTTTCAAATTGAATAATACAAAAGAAAATTACATATATTTACACCAATTTGAAGTACTGGTGCAAAACCAACGTATGGTGGAAAACTGAACAAGCTTATTTTTTCTTTACTGTAAATAACAATTATTGGGGATATTGGGGCATATAATTATTATTCATTGGTTGTTAATGTCCATTTGTCTCTAATCGTTCCCCCTTTTGTATTCGTCCTTTTCAGAATTCAAACTTACTGAGTGGGAAAATTATGCTACGTGGTTATTTTTTTTTATTATGGTACATTTTCATTTAAAAAAAAAAACATTGAGACAACGTAAAACATCGATGTTAAAAAAATCGGCTTCAATAAATCGATGTTTAAAATTTCGATGTTTTTATCAAAACATCGATGTTTTGAAAACATCGACATCGATGTCGCATCCCTATTTTGGGAGTATTACTGCGTATCACTTTATAAGTGATAAGGACTTCGTAGACAATCCGTTGCAACGCAATTAGTAGTACTACCGTGCCCCATTGGATAAAGGTTCCCGTGTATTTTTTCCACTACCCGTAGTTTGGTTAAGCCTATAATTAGGTGATACGCAAGTTTAGAGGAAGGAATTCTCCATATTTAGTAGCAGCTAAGTATGGAAGTAATTATAGTAACAACACGATGATTTATAATGTTATTATTTTTTCATCCAAATATTTTGTTCCTCATTGGTGCTACTCATTAGTGCAGGAGATCATTTCCTGTTTATAAAACTACTCGTTTATTATACTGCAAATTCTAACAAGAATATCACTTACAAAGACGGCATATTATGCTCACGTATCATGAAAGTTTTGGAAATATTCATTTTCCTGTTAAGATATAGTACGTTGAAACTTGCAAATTTGTTCGTATATAAAGGTTCAATTTATGAATACCATGGCCTCAAGAATATACTATGTCTAAAATTTCTATTCTTTGCTGTTCTATTTTTGAAATGTGAAAATCCACCCAAACATTTCATTAGTAGAAATACCCGCTTTTTGGAAGACTTAGGAAAAAAACATCTCAAATTCTTATTAAACAGAGAAAGTGTGCCGCAGACAACTTCATTTGTAGTTACAAATGGTGATCTCAAATCAGTTCACACTTACAATCTAAAGGAAAGTAGTAAAATGCATGTGTAATGAGACACTAATTATCTAATAAAATTATCTGTTGCGTAAAATTCTTGTCAGTAGTAAAAATGTGTTTTTACACGAAGTAAAAAGGAATTGTTGCCGGAAATGCCATTTAAATAAAGTAAGATGTAAAGATCTTTAAATATAAGACTTGATTTTTTTCTACTTTGATATCAAAGAAATTTCAAGTGAATTCATTTAAAGTTAAAACTTTTAAAAAATATGAAAATATCTAATTATATTGCAGTTTACTTTAGAAAAAGTATCCAGAAAAATTAAAAATATTTTTTTTAGATTCTTCTTCTTTTACACCACGTGCTGTATCATCTTATTCAGGAAGATTAAATACATAAATAATTTTCAGGAAATGACATTTTCTGGAAAGATAGAGTACTTAATGTATGTTCCCCTCTAGTCTTATTTACAATTATAAAGATTGCGTGATTAATTTGTAAGTCATGCAATTAAAACATGGTTTTCTCCTATGACTGGAAGTGAGCTTTCATTACTAAATAAAAACTTGAATAAAAACATGAATTTTCTGAAAAATATTAGATAATAGATACTAACATTTTGTCTAAGGATGTTAAAAGATTTTTATACACAGTCGATGGAGCCCTGTCAAAAATCGCCGAAAAATGGATAAATTTATTTCAAGCTTAGTTATTGTCAAACTTTAACACTAGAAAGACGACTACCGACCTTTTGACTGTTTCGGGCATACTATTGAGCGCTTCGTCTGTATTTATGTCCTCTGGCTTCTGAAATTTTATGAATATTTCTAATTTTACGCGAAATATGCACACACATTTAGGGTTTTCGCATGCGCTGAGCATTTTGCGACGGGAAAAAGGAGGCGTTGCCATTTGAAAATTTCGAGTTTCTATACCTATAACCGTAACCGTGAGCGTCACTGTATTGCCGTTCTCAGAATCCCGAGCCCATACATCTGAATAACTATATCTGAAATCTCAGTTTGATAGGTTGAACGGAACGGCCACTAGAGGTCCATATATCCTTTTTGTAGGCCGTTCGCAGAGCTGTTTTTTGTGCGTGCAGAACGCGTCCGTTTTTTGTGATACACGTACCGTTCCAAAGCTCTTTAGGGTTTTCGCATGCGCTGAGCATTTTGCGATGGGAAAAAATGGGTGTTGCCATTTGAAAATTTCGAGTTTCTGTACCTATAACCGTAACCGTGAGCACCACGAGCTCATATCTTTCAATAACTATATCTGAAATCTCATCTCGATCGGTTGAATGGAACAGCCGCTAGAGGTCCATATATCGGCAAAGTTTCTTTATGACCATCCTGTATTTTCATTTTCCATATATAAATAGAAAATAAAATAATAAATAAAAAAATTATTTAATGGGGGGGGGGGGCTTTTCCATATTAGATTGTGTTTTGTTGATATAACGAAAGCTCAATTTATTTCGAAAAGTTACAGAAACGATAATCTATGGAGAAATAATTAACAGCAATTTGATCTGGCAAAACATCACTAAATTCATAAGTTTCATAAAGTTAATCATATGAATTTTTTTTTGTAATATGGGCACATAATGGTTTTTCGTAATTAAGGCACTTTAAGTTCGTTCCGAGTTGCACAGGGGGCATGTCAATAAACAGAAGACATCATCAAATGGAAGCTCACTAACTGGAGATTCTATCGTTGTTGTAGTAACAACAAGAACAAAAATAATACTGATGAACTGGTTTATTGTTTCGTTAAAAAAAACAATATTTTAGGGCCGGTATCTTTCAAAGTTGCATTCTTTGTAATTTGAAAAATACTTCATTTTTATCTCGTTTGTTGGTCGATATACAATTTTAGGTAAAATATGAAATTTCAGAGGATTTCAAAAGAGATTTTATTAGAATGAAATAGGGGAATCTAAGAATAGGGAGTGTTCAGTAAAGGTTTTTTTTTTCAAACGTGAAATATATCTTTATGAGAATGTATTGATACGAATTTTACGAGTCTATGGTAATCTCGCCAAATATGAGAGTTATCGCCAAATTGGCGATGAATTTGGTGACATATTTTGGTCGCCAACCTTCTAGACCTTTCTGGAATCTTCTAGTGATATCTAGCTGGTTGACCGATAGAGGGCGCTTTGAAAGTTTATAAATATACCTGACATTGGCATTGAAACTCTGTGTTCTTTTCTGCTGAGAACTGAATGTATTGAAAGTGCGTTAAGCGTGTATTGTATTGAAGACTCTGTTTTCCTGACTTGCGTTTTCACAGTTTTCTGCTGCATAGAAGACAGTTGTTACTTGTTTTCTGTCTGAACTTGTGTATGCGCCTGAAGAATTTACACAATAATAAATTTTATTTTGTGTGCACTTTCTGAAGAGATTTTATTCAATCCTATCGAACTCAAGAAAACGGAACAATATTGTAGCAATGAGAGGAAATTGCATGTAAAGTAAACGGTAGAGAAATTCGATATTGATATCGCGAGGGGAAGGATTCGAAAGTAAACAAGAAACTCCTCGTTCATTACCGCAATCTAATCTCGACATGCAAAACGATTGCATGCTGAAACAGGAAAGAATATAGGACTCGAAATTAGTGGTCCGACAGCAGTAGTGACATGAGATTTATGCCTCCCATTAGATCTAGATTAAATAGAGAAGAGTGGGATTGAAAAGGTCGTTGCAAAGAGCGATGATTTTGTATCTCCATTGGTGTGATGTACTGTAATACAAGTTGTTTTATTTTAACGCCAAAACTTTATCATCAATAAACTGGTCATTACACCTATACCTCTCTATACGGCCGCTCTTTATACCGCATTTCGCTATAGCGACCTTTTTTCATTATGGCATTTTTTTGATTTACGTCCTACAATATTTCGGTATACTGCCACAACAGCGGAGAGTGATGATGGCAACATATTATAGCTTAGAGATTCTTCATGTTAACCTTTTCCTTACGGGGTGGGATAGCATGTATCCCAAGAATATGAGCCCAACAAGGAATAAATATATATATATATATATATATATATATATATATATATATATATATATATATATATATATATATATATATATATATATGTATATATATATATATATACATATATATATATATATATATATATATATATATATATATATATATATATATATATATATATATATATATATATATATATGAATATACATACATATATATATATATATATATATATATATACATATATATATATATATATATATATATATATATATATATATATATATATATATATATATATATATATACATATATATATACATATAGACACATATATATATATATATATATATATATATATATATATATATATATATATATACATATATATATATATATATATATATTATATATATAGCCGCCTTAATAGCCGTTCTAAAGAGGAAATCGAAAAAAATGGGCCCCGTAAGCTAAAGGTTAATGTTCGTCATCATATTAAAACAGTTTTTAAACATTTTATTTTATGTTTTTTATTATATGTATGAATATGTGCATATCATTTCTTTTGTTTTTTATTTATATGTTTAATTTTTAATTTCTGTTTATTATTACATTGTTTTGTACTTTTAATTTTATGTACGTATTTTTATAGGAAATAAAAAGAATAAAATGCTTTATGAACTAAAACCTATATTATTTATAAAAGATTGGAACAGATCCAAATAAATTTGTATGGGTTTGTATCAAAGTAATTGATTCGTTATGCGGCTTTTCGCTTTACGGCCAACTTTTTCGGAACGTATCTAGGCCGTAAAGCGACTGTACATCCAACGACGAGGAGGAAAACTTACCTTTTTATGCCATTTTAAACTGTGCAAGAAACGAACATAAAACTACCAAATTATTAGGATTTAGTTTTGTTAAAAATGAAAGAAATAACGAGCCATCGAATAAGAGTTGGACTGTAAAGAGAATATTACGCGGAGAAAACTTACGATGCAAATAAAACCATTAACAGTTTTTCGACTGCTTAAATATTTCAGGAAGTTTTCATCGAAAAAGAAAAACTTTATTGAAATATACCCGAGGGTTTTTCCCATACCAAAAGACTTCGCAGTAGATATGTATTTTTCTGCAATTCCCGATACCACATTCGTGCAGGAGCATCATTATATATCTCAAAACTTATCCAATAACTCTTAAAACAAAAGAGGAACGAAAGCAAACATTTTTCTTTTGGCGAAGAAACAGGAAGAATATTTCCAATCAATTAAAACAAAGGACTGAGAGAGATGAAAGGAGAAAGAGGGAAATGAAGATAATGGAAAGTTATAATTACGAATATTTTCAATGATTAAGAAGGGTTTGATCTCCATCTGTTACAAGGAAGAAAAATTTGCCCCCATCTGAAATTAATCAGGAAATTTTTACATCTCATGTTCTTTTCATTTCTAAGTTTCGCGAAAGTTTTCAATTTGCAATACTGGAGGTCGTGTATGGTCTCAGGAGAATTTGAAATTCCTTTACTAAAGAAATATTGGTTCTAAGACTATATTCATCTTCAACCGTTTCACAAATTCAGACAGAAAACTTAATAAGAAAGGAATTAAATCAGCTTTTTTTCTTTTATTTTAATTTGTGATTTTAATATTTTCTCTTTGATAGTCAGACAAGGAAAAAATAAGACTCGTTGAAGCAAATGCGTTGGAAAATTTCATCTAACATTACAAGAATGTAAAATTTTACTCTTTTTAAGGTAAAAAAATAGTTATCGTAATTTCCACTATTAAAATTTCTTCTTTCCCGACTAGCGCCTAATTCGAGTTTCTACATTTTCCAGTCTAGTAAAGACTGATTAAAAGAGAGAGATATTTTCTCTCGTCTTCAGTTGAGAATAATCTATTTAGAATTCAATTTTCTAAGATAAAATTCATTGCATGCGCTTTCTAGTTGGGAAGGTCACTTATACATAAATGTTAACGTCTTTCGGTGAAGACAAAATGATCACTTTAAAAACAGTTTTGTTACAGCCATTATAAAATATTTTCCATCCAAATTATGTTGACTTCAGTAATCAGTGAAATTATATCCATTAAAGCTCATGAATCCTAGCTATTGCCGTAAAGCGAAATCGTGGAAAAAAACAATGCTTCCAAAATTTTTTTTATGTGCCACATGAAAATACTTCGAAGAAAAAGTGATTTCTGTGCTCTTTTACCTTAAAGTCTGAAGGTAAAAATTCGTTGGATCAATCATAGTTAATATTCGTATTTATACCGTTAATGCAATGTTTATTTTCCTAGTCAGACTACGGGAACTAAGAAAGTTTAATGAAAAATCATAGACTTACTAATAACATATTTTTTCAACACTAGAATAGCTACTGTCAATGGATTTTGTTTTCAAACTCAAACAGGAAAGTGGTGCTTCATCTTTAACTAGACGCTTCCCTCCGTGTTTGTACAACTATGCTATGCCGAACTGGTCGCTAACGAGTGAGACTTCCATATCGTATACTCTATGACAAATTAACTGACCGAATAAATATAATGTTTTGAGCCTCAGTTATATATATATATATATATGTAGAAAAGGGTATAACGCCTGCTAGGAGGATTTCCTGCTATGCTTTCCATGCAGACGACAGCGCCCCTTGGATAGAGCAAAGGAGCGAAGGGTGATGGCAGAGGGGAATGAACTTTCGTCGAGACGAGACGTTGAATTGAATGCGGCAGACGGCTGCGATCCCTTTCTCCGTTTGGCAAAATTTGCCCAGCAGCAGACGTGCTGCGACGTAACTTGGAACCATAACTATTGTAAATAATTGTTCTAATGTAATACAGTATTTGTGTTTAAGCAGTGACTCTGTCTTTAGTTGAGTACTGTCTTACTGAGTATAAGGGAATCTAGTTCCGCCGTGCAGTACGCGGGCAGGTTTCTACAAAAGTGGGCGCCCGGCCCCGATCGGATCAAGGAAAAAGACAACCGGCCATTGAAGTGTGCAGAAACATCGGATTGAAGTGAGTACATTATTGCTATAAATAATTAAGATGTCGTACTTAACCAGTGCCAAAAAGGCAGATTTATTGACTCTGGTTCATGAATTAGACATAGAGGCCCCAGAGAACCCTATAATCAAACAATTAACCACCCTGATCACTACATCAGAGGGTTATGACGAGGAGTATGTGAAACCCCTCCTGGCGAATATTAAGGCTGAGCGTGAAGCTCTTGAGGCCGAAGCCAGAAAGCTTGAAGCCGAGAAAAGGCAACAAGAATTTGAGTTGCGAAAATTAGAGCTAATGTATGCGTCGGAGAGAAATAATGAGACAGCAGTACCTGCGAGTTCAGGTAATAGCGTTAAAAGCGAAAGCATAATGAAATTAATAAACAAGTACGAAACCAACAGTGACATTAGTGTGTACCTGTCCTTGTTTGAGAGGCAGATCAAGCGCATCGACGTTCCAAAAACAAATTGGGTCATGTACCTAATGGGACTACTGCCGATGGACATAGTCAATTTAATAGCGCGAGAGCCTGAACCCGAGGCAAACGACTACGACTATATTAAGAAATTGTTATTAAAAAGGTTCCGTTTGAGTCCTGAACAGTTCAGGCAAAAATTTGCTACACACAAAAAAGAAGCATCCGCTTCATGGCGTGATTTCGCTTTTGAAATTAACAACTTCTTCGAGGAATGGATAGGAGGTTTAAAAATAGAAAAGTATGAGGACCTCAAAGAACTCATAGTGACCGACCAACTGAAACGTAAAATACCGAGTGATATGCGCGAACACTTTATAGATGATTTGCCCAAAATAACAAAGATTGACGATCTTGTCAACAGATTAGACGAATACGAAGCAGTGCGGTATCATTTGAAAAAAGAAACGAATCGGGAGGTCAAAGCTTTAGACGAGAAAAATAAAAAGCGCTTCAATAGAGATTTCGATAAAAGGAAAACACAGCCAAGCGTCCGTGCTCGTCAGGATTATACTAACCCAAATTTGAAGTGTTTTAATTGTAATGAGATTGGGCATAAATCAGTAGATTGTAACAACAGAAGTGATGAAATAAGATGTTTTAAATGCAAGCGTTGGGGTCATAAGGCAAATGATTGTCATAATAAGGAAGTTAATAGAACTGTAGTTCGTAGTTCTGAAAATTGTACAAGTAAAATTGTAAAGAAGATTGTAATACTTGGAAAGGAAACAAATTCCTTAATTGACACTGGAAGTGATGTCACAATGATAAAGTGGGAATTTTATGTCGAAATTGGTTCTCCAGCATTGAATTATAACAATGTAACATTAATAGGTATTGGAGGTGAGGGAACGTCACCCATAGGTTATTTCTGCTCTGAAATATTGATTGATGAATGTGTTGTGTTTACTGATATTTTTGTGCTTAAAAATTTATGCAGTGATGTGGTAATAGGTTTAGATGTAATCAATAAATTAAATATTTCTATAACGGGAAATGAAATAAGCATCTCAGGGAAACGCGAGGATATGCGAGTGAACTATGCCCAAATTATGCATAAGCAAAACGTTCAATTGCGGCAAATATCCGGCAATAATCCAGTCGGTTTTGCAACGAAATCACAAGAAAAGTGTAATGAAACTGCTAATAAATTCTTGGCTCAAGTGGCAAATGCAGTAAACATTGAAGAAGTTGATTTGTATCACATCGTGAACTCTTCATTGAGGAATGAATTAATGGGGCTTATTCAAGATCACAGACCGATTAAAAACAAAAACACCGGACTGAAAATGAAAATTATTTTGACTGACGAAATTCCGATAAGTCAGCGTTCGCGTAGGTTACCTTTCGCTGAACAAAAAATCGTGGAGTCTCAAATACAGGAGTGGTTGCGAGACGGTATAATAAAGCCGAGTAGTTCTAATTATTCAGCGCCCATAGTCTTGTGTAAGAAGAAGGATGGATCATCCAGGCTGTGTGTAGACTACAGGAAATTAAACAAAAAAATCATTAAAGACCATTTTCCTTTGCCTGTAATTGAGGACGTGTTAGACCATCTCGAACAATCAAAAGTATTCACTACCCTTGACTTAAAAAACGGATTTTTTCATGTGGACGTGGACGAAGAAAGTACTAAATATACAGCGTTCGTCACACATGAGGGACAGTATGAGTTTCTGAAGGTACCCTTTGGTCTCGCTGTAAGTCCAAGCGTATTTCAGCGATTTATCTGCTGTGTGTTCAGGGAACTGTTGAGAGATAACACTATAGTTATCTACATGGACGATATAATAATTCCATCCCGGAATGAAGAGGAGGGATTAGAAAAATTAAAACGCGTCCTTAAAGTAGCGTCAGATTATGGATTAGAGCTCAATTTTAAGAAGTGTCAATTTTTAATGCGCAAAATTGAATTCCTTGGTTACGTTATTGAGAATGGAACAATTCGGCCCTCTGAAAGCAAAACCTTGGCAGTCAAAAAATTTCCAGAGCCAAAAACAACTAAACAAGTGCAAAGTTTTCTCGGTCTTACCGGGTATTTTAGAAAGTTTATCCCTCAGTATTCGAGGATAGCTAAACCCTTGAGTGATCTACTTAGAAATAATACAGAATTTAGGTTTGGGCCCGAACAGAGAGAAGCTGTTCAGAAACTTAAGGGAATGCTTTCACAAAGCCCCGTTCTACACATCTTTAAGCAGGGGGCAGAAATGGAACTGCATACAGATGCAAGTAGTCATGGATTCGGTGCAGTGCTACTGCAGAAATCTGATGACGACAAACTCCATCCAATTCATTTTATGAGCAAAAAAACTACACCCCAACAGGAAAAGTGCTGTAGCTACGAATTGGAAGTGCTTGTGGTTATTGAATCCGTGAAGAAATTTAGACACTATCTACTGGGTTCGAAGTTCAAGATTGTAACAGATTGTGATGCATTCAAGAAGACTCTCGACAAAAAAGACCTTACTCCTAAAGTCGCAAGATGGGTGATAGCCCTCGAAGAATTTGATTACGAGATTGTTCACCGACCAGGGAAACAAATGAATCATGTGGACGCTTTGAGTCGTAACACCGTCTTCATAGTCACCCGGTCACATAACGAAGTAACTGCCAGGATTTTAGCGGCTCAAGAGGAAGATGAATATGTAAAAACTATAAAAGCTCTGATAAGGAAAGGAGGAGAAAAGCACGCGAACCGACAAAGAGATATTCAAGAACCCGCAAGATTTCCCCCACGCGAAATCACGGATGCACCCCCAAGTGCGAGCCAGACACCCCTCTCTAGTGAAGGAAACAAATGTGAGTTCAACGACCTCGCTGGTCAGGGAGAAAGTGAAAGTAGAGCCGCGAAAGAAAAAATGTCACCCTCCCACATAAGAGAAGAAGGGGTGATAAATGACTATTTAGTGAAGAACGAGGTGTTATACAGATTTGAAAATGGAAGAGAATTGTTAGTCGTTCCACAGGCAATGCAGCAACAAATAATAAAAGAAATACATAATAAAGGTCATTTTGCCGTCGCGAAAACAGAAGAAGCTCTGAAACAAGATTTTTACGTCCCCAAAGCTAGAAAACAAATGGAAAATGTTATAGCCAACTGCGTTGATTGCATTTTGGGTAACAAAAAGCGGGGAAAAATGGAGGGTTTCTTGAATCCCATCCCAAAGGAGGCTACTCCGTTGAGCACCTATCATATTGATTTCGTTGGCCCGCTTCCATCTACGAACAAAAATTATAACTACATTTTTACAGTGGTGGATGCTTTCACGGAATTTACATGGTTGTACCCAGTGAAATCCACTACGACTCGAGATGCACTGGACAAGCTAAGATCACAACAGACTACATTTGGAAATCCGAGTAGAATAATAACAGATAGAGGAGCTTCTTTCACCTCAAAAGAATTCAGCGAGTATTGTGCAGAGGAGTCAATACAGCATCTACAAATTACGACGGGAGTTGCTAGAGGGAATGGTCAGATCGAAAGAATTCACGCAATATTGATCCCAATATTAACGAAACTTTCCCTCGCCGATCCTACCAAATGGTTTAAGTACGTTGACTCCGTGCAAAGAATAATTAATAGTACGACCTCCAGAAGTACTAAGTGGTCACCGTTCGAGCTCCTGACAGGAGTGAAAATGAAAAGTAAAGAAGACTTAAGACTCAAGCAGTTACTAGAAGAGGAAAGCGTTGTGTGCACTCTAAAAAATCGGGAAGAAATCAGGGAAGACGCCAAGAGAAATATCCTGAAAATTCAAGAAGAAAATAGGAAAACGTTCAATAAAAAGAGGAAGAAACCAAATGTATACAAGGAAGGAGAACTCGTCGCCATCCAAAGAACGCAGTTTGGATCGGGACTGAAGCTGCGGTCAAAATTCCTTGGACCTTATCGTGTGACAAGAGTTAAAGCCAATGACCGCTACGACGTAGAGAAACTTGGCAACCACGAAGGGCCGAACGTAACTTCAACGGCAGCAGACCACATGAAGCCGTGGGCCACCACTGTCTAATAACCGAAAAATTGGACATCTTTATGGGGTCCAGATATCCTTTTTTGTTTGTTTGTTTGTTTTGTTTTTTGTTTTGTTTTGTTTTGTTTCTTTATATGCAGATGAAGTTTGAACTTGATGTAGCGTTCTAGAGAGAAGGTTCCTGTACCTATGCTTCTGCACAGATGTCGACATACACCTGAGTGATGGAGGGACATTACCTGCTTCCGAGGACGTCAGCTTTTAGGACGGCCGAGGTTGTAGAAAAGGGTATAACGCCTGCTAGGAGGATTTCCTGCTATGCTTTCCATGCAGACGACAGCGCCCCTTGGATAGAGCAAAGGAGCGAAGGGTGATGGCAGAGGGGAATGAACTTTCGTCGAGACGAGACGTTGAATTGAATGCGGCAGACGGCTGCGATCCCTTTCTCCGTTTGGCAAAATTTGCCCAGCAGCAGACGTGCTGCGACGTAACTTGGAACCATAACTATTGTAAATAATTGTTCTAATGTAATACAGTATTTGTGTTTAAGCAGTGACTCTGTCTTTAGTTGAGTACTGTCTTACTGAGTATAAGGGAATCTAGTTCCGCCGTGCAGTACGCGGGCAGGTTTCTACATATATATATATATATATATATATATGTATATAGATATATGTATATATATATATATATGTATATATATATATGTATATATGTATATATATACATATATACATATATATATATATTTATATATATATATATATATATATATGTATATATATATGTATATATATATATTTATATATATATATATATATATATATATATTTATATATATATATATATATATATATATTTATATACACTCATGGACAAAAAAATTAGCGCACCAAGAAGGAGTCTTCAAAATGAAACGAAATTTTACATACGTAATGACTACCTTGATATAAGTAAATGATAAGAAAATCAAAGAAAAAGGATAATTTATTTCAGAGAAAAAGGCAAAAGAACGGAGGAGTTAATACTCCGTTGGCCCCCCTCCAGCGCGAATGCACGATGCGATACGATCGGGCATTGAGTCATACAAGTTCTGTATGATGTCTTGAGACATTTCGTTCCATATTTGCTGTAACCTTGCCTCTAGTTCGTTCAAACTCGTGGGATGCCCAACTCGTCGTCCCAAATGATCCCAGATATGCTCGATTGGAGACAAATCTGGGGATCGGGCAGGCCAAGGAAGGGTAGTAACAGTGCGGAGACAGTCTTGTGACACACTTGCCGTATGAGGCCGAGCATTGTCTTGTTGAAAAATGGCTCCTGGGAGCCGTTGCATGAGTGGCTACACATGTGGTAGCAGGATTTCATGAACATACCGCTGGGCTGTCATGGTGCCACTGAACAATACTAGGTGTGACCGTGTATTCTAGGCAATGGCACCCCATACCATCACACCAGCTGTGGGAGTGATGTGTCGCTGTACAGCAAAGGCAGGATTGAAGCGTTCACCACGGGCTCTCCACACACGAACACGATTGTCATCACTGCCGAGATTGAATCTGGATTCGTCGCTAAAGACGACCTGGTTCCATTCCGCTGCAGTCCAGTTTCCTCGTGCGCGGCAAAACTCCAAACGGAGGCGTCGATGGGTGGGCTTCAAGGGCAACACACGTAATGGGCGCCGCGATACCAACTGTCCTTCAGCTAGGCGCCTTCGTATGGTTCGAGAAGACACAGAGGCCCCTAGTGAAGGTGCTACCTGTGCCTGGATGGCTGCCGATGAAGCAGTTGGCTGTACGCGTGCATTTCTTACGATGTGGCGGTCTTCTCCACGACTGGTCTGTCGAGGGCGTCCTGAGCCTGGTCTTCGTGTACATGACATCTCTCGGGTCCACTGGTCCCAACACCTCCTCACAACACAATCAGAGCGGCCTAATTGACCAGCTACTCGCCTAGCTGACCACCCAGCTTCCATCATCCCGACGATTCTCCCCCTCTCAACCTGCGACTACTGCTTATATTGTCTTCGAACACGGCGTAATGGCATGTCTATCTCAGATCTTCCTTTGTAAATGATTCAGCACACTCAAACAAGCTTTGGTTACCTGTTTTATACTCCACAGAGTACGATGTTCAACGCCCTCTACCGGCTATACGTAATGCGCAATCACGCTGCATTTCTAATCATTTGCATATCTCCCCGACATGTACCTTCATTGCAAATTTCGTTACGATCCCGCAATTATTTCTTGGTGCGCAATTTTTTTTGTCCATGTGTGTATATATATATATATATATATATATATATATATATATATATATATATATATATTTATATATATATTTATATATATATATATATATATATATATATATATATATATATATATATATATATATATATATATATATATATATATATATATATATTTGTGGCTTGGTACCAGAAGTGCCTAAGTCAGTTTTTTACAAGATGACTTTGTTTGCTTATATCTCTTTAAAAAAATATTATTTTCAACGTAAGAAGTACCAAAGTCTGTAAAATGGCTTAGAAAACACTTTTAAAGCATCGGACAGACTTGGGTACTTCTTACATTGAAAATAATATTTTTTAAAGAGACATAATCAAACAAAGTCATCTTGGGAAAAACTGACTTAGGCACTTCTTGTACCAAGCCACACACACTTATATTTTAAAAGTTAAATTTATTTAACTTTTAAAATATATGTGTAAAAATATATATATATATATTTTAAAGTTAAGTTTAAAATTTATTTTAAAAGTTAAAGTATCAAATTGCATTTATTTTATAGTTAACTGTACGGGATATTTTTACAGTGTGCATTTACCAAATACGACATAAATCTGTAAGAGATGGAACTGCAAAAATGCAGTTCTTCACATAATCGGAATAGCTGAGTTGGGAGTGCACCGACTACGAAGTTAAGATCCTGAGGTTTTACTACTGGTCCAGGCTTATGATCAAATAAAAGAGCATTGGACTGTTGGGAAAAAAATAATGGGTCATTAAGGAAGCATGATTGATATTCGAATGAAAAACATTCTGTACCAGGAAATAATATAAATAAATAAATAAGGAATCTAAAAGCCAGTATAATCTGTCATTGTTATTAAAAAGAAAAGAAAGGAATATGTGAGGATTTGAATTAAGAAATGAGAGCTCCTCACATCACTAGGATAGTTCAGCAGGTAGAACGCCAAATCGATATTGCGAGCCCTGTATTTAGTTTTTGATCTTAAAAGACTAATGCTGTGATATAAGATAATGCTACATAAATTTGTAAATACATATAACACAGAAAATAACAGTAAAAATATCATTGGTACTATAATTTCTAATGGTAGTTTTTCTATTATTATTGCAGACGAAATTCCGCAAGCGCATTAATTTTTGTGTGGCTGTCTTAACAAAAATTGATGAAATTTCTCGTAACATTTAACATTTTAATGCTTGCCTTACGTTCCGTAATTTATAATTTTTAAAACCCACACAGGGATTCACAGAGCTAACTACCTCCCTCGTGATATTTCATGAAACTTCTTTGTTTTTTTTGTCAGACCTCCAGATCGTATGCTCAATAGCATCTACCTTCTAATCAAATGAGAACAATATTTCAGTCAATGGTAACTAATGTATGCTGAGATCAGATGGGTATAGGTGTTGTAAGATCATTTGATTTTTACGATTTAACCATAAAATCAACCGTACCAAATCGCTACCAAATCACTAGTAACGGTACCAAATCGCTAGTAATTTACTGTTAAGGGAAGTGGCCACTTTTACGTACCTTTAAAAGTATCATTTTTAGACCTATGTTTGATTGTATGTACTACTCATCTTTTTTGCTTGATTTTCACGAAATTTCTTGAATAACTGCCTATAATACTGTTTATTATATATGCAATATTTCAAGGTAATTAAAAAAATAAAATTATTTTTTATGCATAAAAAGTGAATATTTTTTTTAAAATCGAACATTTTGCAGTCAACTACTGTGCACATTCTGTCAAAATAAATTATAAACGTGCAGTAATAATTGTTAACTATATGTGATTACAATACTTTAGATAACAAAATACACCAACATTTTTTAACCTTATCATATTTTAATTTTTTTTAAGAATTTTTTTACAAGCTTTTACTCAGTCATTTTTGAAATTTCTAATTAAAAATAGCATGTACTAATTTTTTTTAAAATATATTTTATAATATTGTTGGTGGATATTGTTGCCTGAAATATTGTAGTCACATATAGTAAACAATTATTACTGTACCTTAATAATTTATTTTGAAAGAAGGTGCACAGTAGATGACTGCAAAATGTTCTATTTAAAAAATTTATTCACTTTTTTATGCATAAAAAACAATTTTATTTTTTTAATTACCTTGAAATATTGCATATATAAATAAACAGTATTCTAGGCAGTTACTCAAAAAATTTCATGTAAATCAAGCAAAAATCATGAGTAGTACATGCAATCGAACATGGTCTAAAAATGATTCTTTTAAAGGTACGTAAAAGTGACCACTCCCCTTAAATTTACGATTCCTTTTACAGAGTTTTATATGGTTTCCCCCTTCTCGTTTACTTAAGAGAAAACATTAATGATTTTTGTCTTGCTATTCTATGCAACTTTTCAAAATTTGTATATAATTTTTCGTGCTCGAACGGGATCAGAAACGTATCAGAAACTTATGTAATTACTGATTGAAAGTGTGAAATGTCGATCATTAATGTCTAGCAATTGAGCTTGAAGACCACACAACTCAACAAGCTGCAAGATGAACAGAAATGCGGATACAATGTGCGGGCACTTCGTACGTTCCAGTAATTATAGGGTGTAACTCTGTTTGATGACAAGGCAAGATGTATCATATATGCTCTGAGTAAGCTTTACTTCTCTTTCAGTGACAAAAACAAACAAACTATGAAAGGACATAACGAGAGTGAATAGGGGGTTAAAACTTCATGAATAAGAAACATTTCATGGAAAAAATATCAGCTACATTTAATAATTAAAACAATATAAATACTTTTTGGTCTGCACAAACTACCTGTTGCATTAGAATAGAAAAATGTAAATACGGAAAGATGCATTATCCTCATTAAAATAAAACACATTTACTTCTAGCCCAATAACTAATAAAGTTCTCCCAGGAGAACATGACGCAATCAATTTCCTAAAAAACTAAAAGAGTAATACCAAATAATTTAGGATAGTAAACAAAAAACTGACAATTAACGAAATAGCCCTAATTTTTATGGAACAATTTGGATTTAGATGAGCTCAAATTCTCTTGCTTATATTAAAGCATTCAATAAAGGCATTTCTTAAAGGACTTTAAGGAATGCCGCCTTACCCTAACAATGATTTCTACTCTTCCGAATTGTGCATAACTGTTTATTTTCAGCATAAATCATTTAAATTAAGGTTCCTCTGATATTTTCTCTGCTTCTCGCAAGGTAATTAACACAAATTAGCTGGTTTTGTTGTTTAAATTTTCTAAAGTACTAACGTAAAGGGATTTACAGTTTGATCCACTGAAAATAAATACATTTGCAACCTTATTGCTTGCAGAAAAATTCCTCATGTCTATACTGATTCTGTTTGACACAAGTATGACAACCTTATCATTGAGTAATTTGTAGTTTGACCCACTAATTATCTAAAAGCTGACTCGTACATTGTAGCAAGTCAAATTCATATCATTATTAAGACTTTGTTTCATAACGTATTCATTTTAATTTGTTATATTGTCATTTGTTATATTAACACTTTTATAATGCCATTCGCAATAAAATCCTTTTATATAGATTCTATTAAATCGTATTATGAGAAACATTAATTATCCTGTATCTCCGTAACCATGTCAATTTTGATTGTATGTACACTGCAATTAAGGCTACGGCGATCTTTAAATTTTTTACATTCATGACTTTAATTTCCTCCATTTTTTTTACATTACTTTGTCAAATATTTTGTATGGTAGTTCTTTAAAACATTTTAACGTAAGATTACGTTCTTCCATAACGGTCCTGCGGAAAGGAAAATTTCAGACGCTAAAAACGTCCATCCGTCCTCGCAAGTTATAATTTTGGTAGCCCGCCAAACCCAGTCTATCGCTTGGATAACCAGTAAACAGTTAAACAGAAAATTACTAAGATACGTCGAAATTTTGACATACATATATGTATATATACATACATACGTACATATATATATATATATATATATATATATATATATAGATAGATACATATATACATAACACATATATACATACATACGAACATATATATATATATATATATATATAGATACATATATACATAACACATACATACATATATACATACAAAAGAGGCAATAAACGATAAGTAATCCTACGTTAATAACCCACGGTAGTTTCGTTAGAAGAGACTATCTGAATTTTTTTTGCTCAAAAGTTTCTTCATTACTAAATTTAAATGAATATCAAACAATCAAGCAATGTTTCCTTTTCAAAATATTTCATTCTTGTTGTAATTAACTTTTTTTGGGAGAGGGGGGGGGGGGTGTTTGGAATCACATTTCATGAATATCGCAACTTTGCACAAACTAACTTTTCGCTTTGAGACATAAAATGTATATACTCGTTGATGAAGCAAATTGAACTCTCTATTATCTGTCAGCGGAAT
>OU015491.1:34971309-35033809 GCA_907164885.2 Dolomedes plantarius
GACCAAACCGCTGGACCTAAAGGGCTGAAATTTTGCATGGCGATTCTTCTAATAGTGTAGGGGTGCACTAAGAAAGATTTTTCAAAAATTCTTCTTAGATTTTTTAAAATTAAATTTTTAAGCTGTTTTTTAAACTTTTTTTACGTTTGCATTTAAAATAATACATTGAGGGTTATAAAATTTATATCACGAGAAAGACCATAAAAATTCCTTCAAAATGAAATTTTTTTCGAATTTTTACCTCCATTTCCTGATTTAATTTTTAGAATTTAATTTATTAAATGCTGATCACGTGATTTCTTTTTCTGGTACTTTCAATAAATTTATCGTCACGTGCGTAACAACTAAATAGACAAAAAAAAATATTTTTTTCTTTTTCTAATGCAGCAGACGATTGGATATTATCCAAAAAAAATGCATATCCCTTACGATTTTTTTATAAATATATATATTTAGATAGATATATATTTTACATCAATTGTATACATTGATCATCGCATTTATTATAAATATATATATTTATTTTTTGGCATAAATTGCATACATTGACCGTTGTATTTAATTTGAATGTACTCCGTAGCGAATCGCGGGTTTTCAGCTAGTAATATTATAAAATGTCAAAGTATACTGTAATGGAAACATTTAAATTTCGGTATCTTTATGAATAGCTGCATTATCGATTATATTATATGATCTTTAGTAAATATAATATACTCATTTCATAAGATAAGGAAATGAAGTAATTAGAATCTCTCCATACATTGTGTGAACAGGATATTAATTATGTGGTGTTTCGTATAACTCAGAAGTAACTACGGCCGTAAGCGGATTTTAGATCTCAAGTGGATTCCACGGTTGCAGTGATGGCCATTTGATTGCAACCGTTTGATTAAAACCCTCAGTTTATTTCCAACACCGTCTAAATTGGTTATGATGCAGCTTTACTTTGCTTTGTTATCTATATATATAAAACAGTTCCGTAACTGACTCATTCATTCATTCACTGACTGACTGACATACAACGCACAGACCAAACCGCTGGTCCTAAAGGGCTGAAATTTTGCATGGCGATTCTTCTAATAGTGTAGGGGTGCACTAAGAAAGATTTTTCAAAAATTCTTCTTAGATTTTTTAAAATTAAATTTTTAAGCTGTTTTTAAACTTTTTTTACGTTTGCATTTAAAATAATACATTGAGGGTTATAAAATTTATATCACGAGAAAGATCATAAAAAGTCCTTCAAAATGAAATTTTTTTCGAATTTTTACCTCCATTTCCTGATTTTTGGTAAATTTTTAAAGATTAATTTTTGGAATTTAATTTATTAAATGCTGATCACGTGATTTCTTTTTCTGGTACTTTCAATAAATTTATCGTCATGTGCGTAACAACTAAATAGACAAAAAAAATATTTTTTTCTCTTTCTAATGCAGGAGACGATTGGATATTATCCAAAAAAAAAAATGCATATCCCTTACGATTTTTTATAAATATATATATATATATATAGATATATATTTTACATCAATTGTATACATTGATCATCGCATTTATTATAAATATATATATTTATTTTTTGGCATAAATTGCATACGTTGACCGTTG
The DNA here is from genome assembly GCA_907164885.2 of Dolomedes plantarius. Taxonomy (NCBI): domain Eukaryota; kingdom Metazoa; phylum Arthropoda; class Arachnida; order Araneae; family Dolomedidae; genus Dolomedes; species Dolomedes plantarius. The sequence continues at coordinate 34,972,915 of OU015491.1, forward strand.
TATTTAATTTGAATGTACTCCGTAGCGAAGCGCGGGTTTTCAGCTAGTTACAAGATAAAGTATCACTATTCTATGATCATCTTTCCGAAAACTCTGGCTTCACTTCCGCTCTATTCTACAACGCCATTTTTTAAACTGTGCGTCGGAGAAATTTTGGGGTCGCGAAAATTTAATTCTCATACATGAATTTAACTCTTGTCGTCCGCCGCGAGTATTCAACAAATATACAGGGTGGTGCAAAATTATTGAGCGCATTTCATGTTTAAAATAAAGGTACGTGCAAAGTCCGGGATATATTGTTCTTTAGGGCCACCAAGTTCGAGACTCTAAAAAGATACACCTTAGACGTTAAATAATCCCACAGAAAGATGTCACATGGGTTAGATCTGAGGAGCGAGGTGGCCATGCAAGGGGAAAGTAGAGACTGATGACCCTTTCTTCTGTAAAGCGAAAGGTCAACAGATTCCGCACCGATCTTTATAGCCCCAAATACTGGCACTGCTGTCGACTGCATAGTCGAGAATTGATATTTTGATGTTTTACATGCCTTTTATATAAATTCTCAGGTTCGAGGACAACAAAAGCGCCATATCCTCCCCTATCGGCGACTTTTGAAACTTTTTTTCCCCCGGAAACTCTTTCTTATGTCATCCTTAGTCCCTCTATCAATTTGGTGGAATTCCGGCTGACAGATCACACTACAGATGGCTCTGAGTAGTTGTAAGGTATACACAAGATTCGATTCACAAGAATCGAACTTTTGAGTGAATGAATTAAAGAAGCTGCTTGAGATATGCTAATTTCGGCATACGCGCTTAGTATAAATACCATGCAGCGTCATTAATAAAAAAAGGTTGTTAAGGTTGAAGAGAGGTGTTGTTAAAGTTGATAGATAAGCGAGAGGGAGCTACGAGGTAAGTAGCTCCAGGTGTTATCCTGCGCTAGTGCTTAGGGGGCCCAAAGTTTACGTGGCAGTACTGCTGGTTTGAATCTCTGCTGGTTTGTGAGTATTGAAATGTGTATTTCTATTGAATGTTAATATATATATTCCGTACAAGTAGTACGCATGCTTATTGCTGTAAAAGCCAATTCTATATGTGCAACGAATTCAATAAACATTGTTTCACGTATAAACTGTGTTTGTATCATATTCATTTAGAGTGCCACTCCAAATTATATACACCCAAGTTTGGGTAGAAGTGAGCTATTTACTCTATATAGTGTCAGTTTAAAAACAATCACCCTGTATAATGGCAGTATAGAATAGCGACAGTAACCTGACAATCAATAAAAACATAAAGTAAAATATAGTGTACTTGCCATGCCACAACTAGTAAAAAATACTACTCAAGAATAAATGTTTATATAAATGAACGGGGATCTGGTAACAAATAAAAAATGACTCTATAATGTAAAGAATTTGATTGTTTCTCATCTACACAAGTACTGCAATGTTTAGGTGCATGTGTCTTGCATATAAAAAGCCTTATTGTAGTGATTCAGTACACGTGTTTTGAATGGTAACGGAATTTAATGATTCGGTGTATGTGTCCTGAATAAACAAATTAACAAATCTGATATCTTTTAAAGAGGCATATACGTTTTCCACAAACGGGATTTACTTAAGACGCACACATGCATACATGCAATTGCTTGCATTGGAAAATAGTAAAATTCCATTTTACCTCACTGGATGATATAAATTAGAAGGTCAAACATGAACGATTAGACTACGAAAAATTGGCTTAGCGTTTAAAGGTGAAAATTTGACAATATAATGATTCTGTAAGTAAAACATAATCACCTGATTTATATTCAAACAAAATTAAATATCTCACTTTTAATACACTTAAATATGTCGCTACTATAATGCTTAAACATGTGCTCCTCTATGAATAAAAACAATAAAAATGCTGCAAATTTTCTACTGTAGATAAGTACTGTAGATTTAAATCAGTTAACACCATATTTCAAATATTACACCTTTAATTTTTACTGAGGAACACCGTTATGCGGAATATGTTCACAGATACGTTATCAAAGTAATTGGGAGCATTGAATGGAGCTGACGGAGAAATAAAACAAGGTTCAGTATCCCTTATCTGAAAATATGATAAATATTCCAAAATCCGTAACAATTTTGGTATCAAAACTCTATAAAAAGTAAGTCATACCTTATCTCATTTATTATTAGTTTAGAAATGGTACATATATGTACACACACACACACACATATATATATATATATATATATATATATATATACACAAATAAAAGAGAACTGACTGTCTATCAGTAGCATGTAATATTAAGAGGTTAATCAGAAAAATTGGTGTTCTCAACAATATAGATTGTTCACATGGATGGTTATGGCTCAGACACCTTATCGTTTAGATCAGGAGTCCGCAAATTTTTTTTTAGAAATGGCCAGATTGTAAAAATTTTAGGTTCGGTGGATCAAGTAGCAAAAATGAAGATATGAATGGGCAATTTATAATTCTCATAGAGGAAAAAAAACCTTTCATTTTTTTATTATGAATTGATACTCTTACATAGTATTTATACACATTTTACGAACACTTACAAAAAAAGAATAAAAGATTTACATTTAAATATTAAAAAAACTTTATTATTAAATAGATTAAAATTTCTAATGCAAAGAATGTAATTGTCTTTTCTGAGATAATATTTCATCATACTGGAGTTCGAAATTAGTGCTTCCTACCGTTCAAGTTGCTAGTAAATGGTCATCTGTTAATAATGATTTTAATTGTGATTTTACATAGATTTTTCATTTCATTTTGTACTTCACTTTGGAAAATGTCTTGTCGCATTAGTAAGGTTAAAAAAATGTTATTATTAAATAGATTAAAATTTCTAATGCAAAGAATGTAATTGTCTTTTCTGAGATAATATTTCATTTTACTGGAGTTCGAAATTAGTGCTTCCTACCGTTCAAGTTGCTAGTAAATGGTCATCTGTTAATAATGATTTTAATTGTGATTTTACATAGATTTTTCATTTCATTTTGTACTTCATTTTGGAAAATGTCTTGTCGCATTAGTAAGGTTAAAAAAATGTTATTATTAAATAGATTAAAATTTCTAATGCAAAGAATGTAATTGTCTTTTCTGAGATAATATTTCATCATACTGGAGTTCGAAATTAGTGCTTCCTACCATTCAAGTTGCTAGTAAATGGTCATCTGTTAATAATGATTTAAAATGTGTATTTACATACATTTTTCACTTCATTTTGTACTTCATTTTGGAAAATGTCTTGTCGCATTGGTAAGTACTCCCAAATACAGATATAAATCCCCATGCATATGATTTTAATTGAGCATATTTATCTTCCGAAAGATATTTATAAAATTGGATTTGATCATTTCCTTTAAACCTAATTTTTAACATATCATTTTGCAAATCAATCACTTCCAGTTGAAGTTCTGATGGAATCTCTTCAATTACACAGTCAAATGGATTCTGGAACATCGAAATATCTTTTGCACTTGCATCAAGATCCCCAAAATGCTGTTGAAAATGTAGTATAAGTTCAGAAAATATATCCTGCGCGAATTTTTTGGGAAGTGGGTATTTCGATAATATTTGAAATTTTTTAACACCATAGAAAATGGTCTAATTTGTTTAGTGTTATTTGTGTTTCAAACAAAGCAAATTTTGGCGATATGCCTTTACGATAGAATTCATTCCACATATGACTACTGTTTTCCCCTGTAATTTTAAATTTTCGTTGAAATATCCCACGACATCTGTGGCAAATGCTAATTTCCATAGTCATTCACTGTTCGATAATAAAGGTTGTGGACAATTTTTCTCATTTAAAAAAATATCTACGAATTTCCTCAGTTCGAAGAATCTCAACAAAACTTTCCCATTGCTGAGCCATTGAAGAGTGTAGGATAAGTTAAGTGAGGATATTCAGCTTCGATCTGTAAGAAAAATTTACGAAACTGGAGATGGTTAAGTCGAGAGCGAATGAAGTTTATTACTGATACAACTGGATCAATAACACATTACAGATTGAGGCGTTTCCCACAAAGAGCCTGCTGGTGAATAATACAATGAATTATGAGAGGTTTTAAACATTTAACATCTTTACAAGCCAACTAACCCTTTCCTCGTTCCACACTTAGTTTTTCCACCATCTGTTGTGACACATTTTAACTGATTCCATTGCAAATTGTATTGTGTTAACGTTTTCTCGACTTCCTTGAAGATATCTTCACCTGTAGTTCTTCCACGCAGACTATTCACAGAAGCTAATTCTTCAATCACCTCAAATCCAGCATTGACCCTTCGAATAAACACCAGCAATTGGGCAGTATCAGTAATATCTGTCGACTCATCAAGAACTAACGAAACCATTTGAAATTTTTTGCCCTGTTTTAAATTGACTCATGATGTGGCTCATGACTTGGCCGATGTCCTCAAGTCTTCTAACAGTTGTTCTCGCCGTAAGACTGACAGATCGAAACATATCTATTATTTTCTGGGCACATTTATTCGGCTGCCACAAGCAAACATGATTTAATTAATTCACCATCGGTAAATGGTTTTCCTTTCGTGGCTAAAAATGAGCTATTCGTAAGCTGACTTAGTTACTGCTTCATTATCCTTTTTTATTGTTACGAATGAATTGCGCTGTGATGACGCATTCTGTTTTAAACTTTCCAATTTTATTGATCGTTCATTTCCTGTGAGGTCTGAATAGCTTGTCGCGTGCTTAGTTTGGCAATGAAGACCTATATTGCACTCTTTTCGCCCAGCCATTTTGTCACTGCATATTAAACATAAAAGTTTGTCATTTAATTCTATGACGAAATAATTGGCATTTCATTCTGCTTTAAAAGCACGACATACGAGGTCTACTTTTCTCTTCTTATTTGAGTTTGAGAGTGACATTGCCACGGTAGGTAATGAATAAAATAAAATAAAAAGAACAAACTATCGCAGAGTACCTTGACAGCCGATACCACGCGCACCACTATAGCAAAACTGTCAACACGCTCGCGCGGCGCACAATGCATGCACATTCCAAATCCAAATCAAATTGTGTCTTTGCAAGTGGAGTACCTAGGTATTGAAACTTTATCTCCTGTAAGCAAGTTATACCTGTACAGTCGAACCCCGGTATAGCGAACCCGGTATATAACGAACACACTGATATAACGAACGAAAACTTTGGTACCGTCGTTTTCCAATTGTACGTAATTTAATTAGTATTGTGTCAGTTTAATGTAATCGATTTTAGTTGATTTAATTCATTATCATTTTTAATAGATTTTATTATTTTTTATTACATCATTATTGAATACACATTGCAACTAATGAGTTATACATTTTGTGAACTCTAGCATTTTTCTTAAAGGTTCGGATATAGCGAACCCCCGGATAAAGCGAACAAAACCTTTGGTCCCTTGAAGTTCGTTATAACGGGGTTCGACTGCATATATCAAGGTACGTGGGATTAGTAGTTAAAATTTTAAAGTAAAGAGAAGTTAAAATTTAAAAGGTAAAAAGAAAAAAAAATTAAAATTAAAGAAGTAATTACGGTATGAAATTTATTTAAGGAATAAAATTAAAAATTTAAAAAGTGTTAAAATTTAAAAGTTAAAATATTAAAATTCTACGGTACATTAGCAATTAAGAGAGGAGTTGCACACACATTCGGCTGTTGGGAGTGCTTTTAAAAACAACGACAAACGAGAGAATGACAGTAGCGCCACTATCAGTCATTATTCACAACTTTCCAAATGAACTATCGGCCGTTGCATAATAGCGCGCAATTTGATTTATTTTTCATGTAAAAAACAATATCTTCCCGCGGACCGGATTAAAAACAAGCGGCGGGCCGGATTTGGCCCGCGGGTTGTAGTTTCCCGACCCCTGGTTTAGGTGATTCAGTACACACAAAAATAAAATTATTTTTAACAAAAATCTTTGAAGTTATCCCCATTTAATGCTTAAAATTACTCACATTCATTTATCAGGTGTATATGAAATATTGATGCATTCTGTTTCTAATTTTGGCTCCCTTCGCCAACATATACTACCTATTTGTAAATCGTCCCAGAAATTTTGGATAAGGGATACTTAAAAGGGATTAGAGAAAAAAAGGAAAAGGAAAATTGCGTTATCTAATGGTTACAATTTGAACGATCCATGGCTATAGTCGGCAACCTGAAGTAATTGTTTTCTAAATGCGAGAAATTTTTAAATGCAGCCTAGAAAACAGAGAAAATTGGAACAGCTAAATCCTTCCATACATGCCAAATTGATAAGCGAGGACATCTAAAAACGTAAAAACATTACACTGGATATTAATTTCTGATTGCTTAAAGGATCCCTCTCGTCAAGCGTGTAACGGCTTTCAGCAACTTTGGCAAACAGCTTGGCTATCTATGCAAGAAGATGAATGATATGAAAGAATTCAAAGTGTAAAATACCACGCTCAAGGGTTGCTTCTCACTACCCCGCCTTCCAACGTTGTTTAATGAAATATTTATGTAATGAAATGTTTCATATTTCTGTTTACTAAAAAATTGAAGTAAATTCTGTTGTTGTTGTTGCTTATGCCACTTGGACAGCAACATCAGATCAAGTCGCGAAGGCTATGGGCGATGAAGGTGCGGCTCCTGTTTTGACTGGCACCACAAGGGTTGGAGTTTGACTTGGCCATAGGACCAGTCCCTTAATTTTGAAGCGAGTCAAGTGACGAGACCAGTACACTTGATCAGGCACCTCCAGAGGTAATTTGGAGAACTTGGAGGACATTGCAGATTTTACGTGCACCAGCCGATATTAGTGCACACGGCAGTGGATTTTGCCAGCGACGAGCATTGAACCAGGGACTTTCAGATTACTTGTCCGCTGCTCTTGCCAACTGGGCCACTGCACCCGAGTAAATTCTTTTCTTTATTAATAAACTAGCTGAAAACCCGCACTTCGCTACGGAGTACATTCAAATTAAATAAAACGGTCAATGTATGCAATTAATGAAAATATATATATATATATATATATATATATATATATATATATATATATATATATATATATATACATATATACATATTTTTTAATAAATACGACGATCAATATATACAATTGATGATGTAGAAATATATATATATATTTATAAAAAAATCGTAACGGATATTTTTATAGACAAAATAATGTCCAATCGTCTGCCGCATTAGCAAGAAAAAAAATATTTTTTTGTCTATTTAGTTGTTATGCATGTGACGATAAATTTATTTAAAGTACCAGAAAAAGAAATCACGTGATCAGCATTTAATAAATTAAATTATAAAAATTAATATTTAAAAATTCACCAAAAATCAGAAAATGGAGGTAAATATTCGAAAAAGATTTCATTTTAAAGGAATTTTTATGATCTTTCTCGTGATGAAAATTTTATAACCATCAAATTATTATTTTAAATGCAAACTTTAAAAAAGTTACTAAAACAGCTTTAAAAAAATCTAAGAAGAATTTTTCAAAAACCTCTCTTAGTGAACCCCTACACCATAAGAAGAATCGCCATGCAAAATTTCAGCCTTTTGGGTTCAGCGGTTTGGTCTGTGCGTTGTATGTCAGTCAGTGAGTCAGTTACGGAACTGTTTTATATATATATAGATTATCTCGGCTCAAGAAAGAATGATATTCATGGCATTATTTTTGATTCATTTACAGCATGAAAAATATCTAACATTTTTTTCCTCATATTTAAACCTTATTAGTGTCCTGAATATAAAATATTATACTTTTATAGTATATTTAATATATCTGCAAGAGAGATTTCTGTTACAGACGTTAGACAACACCTATAAAGTTTAAATTACCCCTAGCATAATGATCATAAGTTTATTATTAAAACTCTCGCAATATTCCCGCAATGAAATGTTATTAAAACTTTCAAAACTCAGTAACTTGATTAGAAAAAAAAATTAATTCTCTTCTAACTTACTGCCGGAGAACCTATCCGTAATAATAAAAACCTGTATGTATGAAAAGCGTTTTTGAAGTGCTGATTTTTAACAAGCTGTAACAAAGATTAGAGATTACATAGAAAGTTTCAGTATTAGATTTGAATTGGCTTTAAACAGCATAATGAAATGAAAATGAAAAGAAAGCTATGGGTGAAACAAATGACGCTTTAAAGACGCTTTAAGTAAAACGCTTTAAGTAAAAAATGAACAGTCTTAAGCCAGATATCCAGTTACAAATGATTTAAATTATTAACATGCATTTTCATTTTTTCCTGGGGTAATTTCTCCGTAGAATCAAGATCAAAAGACGAGCAGCATTATTTAATGATTATGGTGTTTAAATTTCACAAATTAAAAGAGATTTCGTTTGAATCAATACAGAGAGAAATTACACGACTTTCAATTTCGTGGTGTTTGGCTTTTAAGGGTACAGCACACTTGCGGAAAAAGTTTGAAAATTGACTAAGTTTCATAACTTTTAACAAATTAACCAATGAAACAAATTTAATGGAAATTTCTGGACTGTTAGATGAATTATAACTTGTTACAACAAAAATATCAGATTGATGTAAATTAAATTATTTTAATTAATTAGGCAAACTTAATTAAGTAACATAACGTTTTCCTATTTAATAAATACAAGTAGTCACTACGCGCATAACTGGTGTTAATTTTAATTTGTTAACATGAAACACACGTTAATTTAAAGAAAACTTTTAGCTTAACATATTGACCTAAAATATTTAATTACCTTCATTTTTAATATTTATAATTAACAATTAATTAAAAAAATGTTTTTTACAAAAATCTATATGTATAAAACAGTTCCGTAACTGACTGACAGATAACGCACAGACCAAACCGCTGGACCTATAGGTCTGAAATTTTGCCGGACGATTCTTCTCATAGTGTAGGGGTGCACTATGAAGGATTTTGGAAAAATTCTTCTTAGATTTTTTAAAATTAAACTTTTAAGCTGTTAACATTTTTTAAGTTTGCATTTAAAATAATAATTCAAGGGTTATAAAATTTATATCACGAGAAAGATCATAAAAAGTCCTTTAAAATCAAATCTTTTTCGAATATTTGCCTCTATTTTCTGATTTTTGGTGAATTTTTAAAGATCAATTTTTAGAATTTAATTTATTAAATGCTGATCACGTGATTTTTTCTTTTTATGATACTTTAAACTAATTTTGCGTCACGTGCATAACAACGAAATAAATTGACAAAAAAAAAATTATTAAAATACAGTAAAAGATAAAATTTAACCACTAGACTAATGGGGATGGAAGCTTTTTAAGACTTTAATTCAAATTAGTATGTTTTGTGGATATTAAACATACAAATTAATTGCATACATTGACCATTGTATTTAATTTGAATATTTTCTTCTACACTATTTTGTCTATAAAAATATTCGTTACGATTATTATTATTATTATTATTATTATTTATTTATTTTCATTTTTTGCATTAATTGCATATATTGACCGTTGTATTTAATTTGAATGTACTCCGTAGCAAAGCATGGGTATTAAGCTAGCTTTGTTATATTGCTTTAGTTTATTTATGTTACACTATCCAATTTACTACGCGCATTAGGACCCTGTCTGACATAAAATACTGAGTACACTGTAATTACTCACCTTTCAGCCGCTTTATCGCAAGCCTCAAGGGTATCAACAGGTGGGAGTTCATCCTGTCCCTCGCCAGCACCATTGGGTGGAGACTTTTGATTGGAATCTTTAGTTTTTCGGACGACAACTGCACCTGAAAGTATATAAATGGGATAGCATGTAATATTTAAATGACTATTCCATAAATCACAGTATTCAAGGAAAGAAATAAATGAGGCTATTTTCTGCACTGGAATCCATGTTCTCAAATCACGTGCATCGTTAAGATAACACACCCTATTCCAGAGATAACCGTGTTTCTGAATAATCAGACGAATATAAATTTTGTATCTTCTCAAATACATTATTAGACACTAGCCTTATATTTATGAGATGTGTTCTGAATTTCTAATTCCCAAGTTGGAAGTGTTATGGGCGTCGGATAAAAGAAATTGTGTGAAAAGTTTATAGAATTATTTGAGCTATACTTACCTACCGATATATTATGTCACTTCAACATATCAAATATTAAATTATATGAAAGGGTCATTTCATATAATTTAGAGGTCATCTACTTCTATTCATAGATGTAGAAATAGAAATTAAAAATTTCGGCATATTTTTTTCCTAAAATTTCCTATTTTGAAAACTTTTGTGAAAACTTTATAGAATTATATGAGCTGTATTTACTTACTGACATATTATGCCACTTCAACATTTCAAATATTAAATTATATGAAAGGGTCATTTTATATTCATAGATGTAGAAATAGAGTTTAAAAATTTAGGTATATATTTTTCCTAAAATTTCCTATTTTGCAAACTTTGTGAAAACTTTGTAGAATTATATGAGCTCTACTTACTTACTGATACATTATGCCACTTGGACATATCAAATATTGATTTATCTGAAAGCATAAATTTGTATTGATAGATGTAGAAATAGTTAAAAAATTAGGTATATATTTCTCCTAAAATTTCCTATTCTTGAATTACGTCAACAATAGAAAAACACTCCTCAACGTGAGTGCACAGCGTGGTATATACGAAATAACCCGACCCTGCTGATCATATGTTACGAAGAATTCAAGCGAATTTCATTACAGCACCAAAATGAGGTTTTAAATTTAGATAATATATTTCAATGCGTACTTTCCTCTAGTGTAATTTATTATTAGGGGACAGACACTAATTACTCTACACAATTTTTGGAAGTAATTTCTTTGTATTCAATAAAAGATGCTTTGGATGACAGACTTTTTGACTGATCTGCTAAATACTCGGATATTTTCCTTTCTTTTATACCGGTTTAGAATGACATTAGCTCGCTAGTGCCTCTTTTCCTCTAATAAGATAATAATCCTGAAAAAGGATGTGTATTCTTTAAGCTAACAGATGGCAAAATTGCTCTTTCTGTGCTGAATTACAGAGGATTAATTCTAGTATAAAGTATGTGAATATATACATCACAATTTCCAGACTGGCATTAACCAGTTAACCATAAAATTGGCAACAACGGCATTGTAAGCAATGCAATGCTGTCGTAAGCAAAAAAAAAGGAAAGAAATTAAAGTTTTTCATCTGTTGCCCTGTCTCTCTTATAATCAATCACTGCGGATTGATAAAACAATAGCGGTTCATTCATTTTTAAAATCTTCAAATATAGTATAAGAAATATAGCAAATTTTATGGGATGAAAACAAATTTAATAACGGAAAAAGATAATAATATCTATCATAATATTTTTATACCATAATTAAATAAGAATTCCTGGAAAAAAAAGTCATTTCTGCAAAAATATTTGCCTTATTCTCCGTATAAAAACACATTCCGAACGTGAAAGGGGTCATTGAAAAAACCCTTATTTTCTTACATAATAACGTTAAAAATTTAAAAAAAAGAATTCATTTGACAAAAATAACTTCTCATTGTAATCCTCTGTAATTAAATATGAGCCGAAACATATGATTTGAAAATTTTCGAATTAAGCGATGAAAGGTTCTCGGTGCTTATACTGGACCGTTTGGTGCAATAATTAAAAAGGTGAAAACTGATAAATGAGATATTCGGAGAAATTGATTAATATTTTTTTACTCTGAAACCATTTTTGAAAGTTCTGACTTATTAATTGGGGACATATTAATTACAAGTTATACGAGGTTTATGTATGCATGTTAAAAAGCGTTTCAAAGTGCAACTTAACAATTTTTAGCGAGATTTTATAATGCCTTTAACCAGGCCCAGATTTCCGCATGGGCAAGTGCCACTTGCCCAGGGCCTCCAAAATTATGGGGCCCCCTAATTTAGTATAAAGTTGTACATAGTTTTGAGAATTTGTTTTTTGGTTAATATAATAAAGGGGTGCAGTGGCGGATACAGAAAAAAATCCTGGGTGGAGCACAGTTCACCCACTATAGTGAAATCATGCTTACGTCCATATGCGTTTCTGGTTTAATTTTTTTGGGGGGTAGGGGGGGGGGGGGGGAGGGGGGGAGTTGTAATAACTCCAGACTGTGATTTATTTTGAAGTTCAAAAGAAAATTTCATGAATTTATTTATTAACATTAAAAAGTAAATTAATTATTTAACACTTCTCATTAATATTCATTATTTTCTTCAAATTTTTGACTTGTCGGTCGAAATTTTTTTTGAATTTCTGGTCCCGATTTAAGGGAGGCCTGGGTGAGTGTCCCACATGTTCATGTGGAAATCTGGTCCTGAGGAGGGGGGACATGCCCCCCTCTGGATCTGTCCTTGAAGGGGGCCCCCAAAATCTGCTTTGCCCAGGGCCCCATTGTGTCAAAGTCGGGCCCTGCCTTTAACAGGGTTAAGTTATCAAGATTTACAAATAACTTGATAACTTATGCTCTGAGTTTTCTCTATCTGTAATTTAATTTGTAGTTGGTTTTGTTGTTTCTAATGCCCTCTGGCCGAAAGTATTCCAGACAAGGTCCATATACTCTAGCGGGCTAATGGGTTCGGCTCCGAGTTATAAATTCACCACAAGGGTCGAGTTCGATATAGCCAGTTGACTCCTCAATTCTAACCAAGCAACCTAAAGAGTGATATCTGGGGGATCGTACCCCCTCCTACACTTTCTGACGTCATAGGTGGGCTTCGTGGTATACAAATTTAACGTGCCCATATCCAGCCTAGACACGAAGGTATTTAATGGTGTTTGTCGGGATTCAATCCGAGTACCCTCAGCACAGAAAGCCGACGCGCTATCACTAGGCCATCTCAATCCCTGGAAATTGAATGTAGTCATAACAGCAACACATTTATAAGATCATCGATCCATTGATCCGTTGATCTTTAGTTCAACAAGAATCCTTTTATATGTGATGAGGGGGGGGGGAGGCTTCATTGTTTAGATCAGGAGTGTCTAATCCACGGCACGCGGCCCATGTCAAGGTTAGTAATGCTGCTCCACAAGATCCCAAACTTTACTATCTTCCCAGAACTATCTTCACAGAACTATCTTCACAGAAACTATCTTCACAGAAGAAAATAAGCTTCGTTTGACAATCACGCTTTATTCATGCACTACGTACATTTGCGAACAATTGTTTTCAAAGATGTAGCACATGACGAGTAAAATTAGATGAAAAATTTCTGATGAGCATCTTTAAAACATACTAAGAATTGCACCCACTTCCTTCGAACCACACATTAATACATTAGTATCATACAAACAAGGATAAAAATCCGACTAATTTTATGTTTATGTTGCCATTATGTTCTCCTTGTTTTTTTTTTGCTTTTTTCAGGTATACTCTACTTTTATCACTTTTTCATAGATTTAATAACACTATATTCATACTCTAATATTTTACCCTAGTATAGATCGCTTACGAAAAACAATGTACTGGGTTTTATTCATTGATATCATCAAATTGTCACTTTTTGCAAATTGTCACTCTTGCTTTTACGCTTCATATATCCTTGGTTTTGCATCTATTTTGCATAGCTTTTACTTTTTAATATAGCTTTTGACTGTTTTACTACTGTATTTCATATGTACATATTTTATCATCGTTTTTATGGATTATGGTTTTAAAATGTTGCCAAGTTTTTTCTTGTTTTACCATGTGTTTGGCACAGCATCTCCTCTCTGGACCTTGCGCCATTAAACATTAAACCCCATACAACCAACCAACCAACCAACCTGTTCTTTTCAATGTGATCCAGGAAAGCCAAAAGATTGGACACCCATGGTCTAAATGGAAAAAAAAATATTGTTGATTCCAGAGGGATACAGGTATGTTAGGATACAGTTATTATACAATCGGTTAGAATGGCATTCTACCGATTTATATAATTTTATATATATAATTTTATATATATAATTTTATATATATAATTTTATATATATAATTTATATAATTATATATATAATTAAACTTACAATGGTGGGTATACTTTCCGACTCACAAAACGTAGTTAAGATGGTGGGTATTTCTGCAATTTGTCAATTCAAGAAATAATCTTTTTTTTACAGCCAAAGTATATCATTTTCAGAGGAATTTCGCAAATTTGGCAATGCGGCTGTGGGAATCTAAACCGAAGAAAAAAGAGAGGAAAACGCGTAACTGTTCTTAAAACATGGAAAACTAGCCATAAATCATGGCATCAAGAGCCTTCTTCGAAATGATGACGGATCATTAGTGCTGACCCTAAACAGCATTTTGAACAGCATGGAAATTTGAAATATTCCGTTAAATTATATTAAAAATTCTCTCTTTCAATGCAATATTTATAATCTGTAAATAGCGTGTAATCCAAGGACCCGTCTAGTAAATTTTAAATTTTAAAGAAATCTCGAATATTGATAATTAATACTCTTCATTTGAGGTATCGTAGAAAATAAAGTCAGTGATAAAATTTATAAAAGGAAAGGATTTTTCGACATATTTAACGCCAAACGAGTCAAAATATTCTTGCTTAAATCGTTATTATTACTTTTTTGTTTGAAGATGAATGATTTCATGATCTTAAATATTTATTTAATTAAAAAGGTACAATTTAAGAGACAGCAATTCATGACAAAATAGGACACAAATCAAACACAATATGAATAATTACCCTTATTCTCTAAATGAGGTGAAACACAAAACGTGTTCTTGTTCATCGATGGAAAAGATAATTAAGCTCGCAAAATAACGTATTCTTATGAATCTTCTCTGAACTGAATTATTACGTAAAAGATGTAATGTATCAAAGAAAAGCAAAACGAATTAATGCTTTAATCGCCAAGAAGACGTCAAAGAAGAAACTACAATTACGTTATTTGAGGACAATGAAGATTTTATGCAGGAGGAACGAGTTGTAATTGAAATATGATAGGTCAGAATAATTTCTGTTAGGGAAAATAGAGAGATTGCTATAATTTTGGAAAAGGCTGTTACTGTTAATTAACAGTTTATTCATGATTATTTATTATGTCTTGAATCTATTTTAAATTTCAGAAACATATAATGAATTGTTTGTGTTGCTGCAATTTTTTTTATATTAAAAGTGAATTAGTTAATCCAAAAATTTGATGAACAAAATAAAAGTTGATTACATTTAAATGTATGAGCGTTAAAAGTGATGGAGTAGTTTCAATACAAGAACAGCAAGGGAAATAGGAACATAAACACTCACACATATGCAGTAAAATATGTGTTATAGTAAAAGTAAATTCGTCAATCCAGAATTTGATGAAGAACAGGGAATTTGATTACATTTATACGTATCAGTGTTAAAACTGATGGAGCATTTTAAGCTACAAGAATAACACGGAAAACAGGAACATACGCACTTTTACATATGTAGTAATTTTTTTTAGATTAAAAGTAAATTAGTTTATCAGAATTTGTTCAACAAAATGAAAGTTGATTACATTTAAATGTGTTAGTGTTGAAATTGATGGAAGATTTTCAGTACATGAATAACACGGAAAATAGCAACATACACATGCATATGCAGTAAAAACTTTTCTATATTAAAAGTAAATTAGTTAATCTAGAATTTGATGAACAAAATGAAAGTTGATTACATTTAAAAGTATCAGTATTAAAATTGATGGAATATTTTCAGTACAATGATAGCACGGAAAATAGGAACATAGACATGCATATGCAGTAAAAACTTTTCTATATTAAAAGTAAATTAGTTAATCTAGAATTTGATGAAGAAAATGAAAGTTGATTGCATTTAAAAGTATCAGTATTAAAATTGATGGAAGATTTTCAGTACAAGGATAGCACGGAAAATAGGAACATAAACACGCATATGCAGTAAAAACATTTTTATATTAAAAGTAAATAAGTTAATCTAGAATTTGATGAACAAAATGAAAGTTGGTTATATTTAAATGTATCAGTGTTAAAATTGATGGAATATTTTCAGTACAAGAATATCACGAAAAATAGGATCATACACATGCATATGCAGTAAAAACTTTTCTATATTAAAAGTAAATTAGTTAATCTAGAATTTGATGAACAAAATTAAAGGTGATAACATTTAAATATATCAGTGTTATTGATGGAAGATTTTCAGCACAAGAATTGAACGGAAATTAAGAACACACGCAATAAAATTTTTGATGAGCTAAAGATGATGAATGTCCCAAAAGTAATGTTTCAAAAAACACACCTATCGGACACGACAATTAGCACTTACGCAGCTAACAACACATGTTTAGTAAAAGTCTATTAACTGAAAAATTACTGAGTACTTAGCCCAACATGAGATGATCCTCAAAATGAATATTTCAAGCTTTCCAATAATAGTAACTCAGGAACATTAGATATTTGTTTAATTTTCTTACAAAAAGGGCACTGATAAAGATGAAAGGCTAAATGGAAAAACAAAATTAAAGGAAAAACCACTGAAGGCTTTATTATTTGTTGGCAGATCTGTGCATAGCCAAAGAAAAGTGGCTTTAGAAATAAAATTTAAACAGCCCTTATCAATAGCAAAATTCCTCATAAAAAAGGAGCATAAAACAATTTATTTAAAAAAAGCTAAAAATTGAAAAGTTATTAGAATACAACACAAAATCTATTTATTCAAATATTTTTAAATGAAAATATTATTTTTCTGGAATTCAGGATGATTTTTGGTCTATATGCACTTTCAGGTTTTCCGCTCACATTCGCTAATTAATTAGCATGAATTATCAAGACTTCCATGAATCACTTAATCCAATAAAAATTTCTATTTTTAAACTTAATTTTGAACGTATGGAAATAATAAAATTAATATAAGTTACCGATAATGCTGATTTCCTTTTAATTCCCTCTGATTCCAAATTTATTAATCTTTTTGAACTAGGTTACTCTATACTGCCTTTAAAAAAGTTTCTACATTTATAAGAAAACTATAATATTCCAAATATTATTAAAACCTTAAATAAAAACAAAAAAAAAATGAAAATTAACTTTGATATACAAATTCGTTGGTTTAATTTGTAGGAATTTTGTGTGAATTTTGTGTGAAGATTTCATTTTAAGAATATAATCAAGCTTAGGGCGTTCACCATGGTAATCTACATCTTCCACCTTACAAATTAACTTGTTGGAATTTAGAAGTACCTAACAAATTAGTTAATATCTCTGTCTAGTGTAAAATTACTTTTCACGTTATTCTTCTAGATATTCCACGGGTGAGTGATCAGATATCATATCCTACAAATTATTAGAAAGCGTGTGACTTTTTTAAATAACAACAAGTATATCAGATTATCTGATCCATACTTAAAAATCGACTGAAACTAGCTGAAAACAATGCCTCATGATGGAATGGGTCAATTGATGATACTTTGGATGTGGCAGGCATTGTTGTTTCAGGGAATATTCAGGATAATAAGACGGAAAAGAAAATTTGGGACAATTTCTGACAAGTAATCAAAACTTGTGAGGAAAATAAACCCACGACAAATAGGAAATCACAAAAAAAAGTTCAGCACATTATTGCTTTTGACAGCGCATTTTCCTTCAAACAAGTTGTAAGGTATACACAAGATTCGATTCACAAGAATCGAACTTTTGAGTGAATTAAAGAAGCTGCTTTAGATATGCTAATTTCGGCATACGCGCTTAGTATAAATACCACGCAGCGTCATTAATGAAAAAGGGGAGGTTGTTAAGGTTGAAAAAGGTGTTATCCTGCGCTGGTGCTTTACGGGCCAGAAGTTTACGTGGCAGTACTGCTGGTTTGACTTACTGTTCGTGAGTATAAAAATATATTGTTCTTGAAAGCTGTACTTATATTCCGTACAAGTAGTACGCATGCTTATTGCTGTAAAAGCCAATTATATGTGCAGCGAATTCAATAAACATTATTTCATGTATAAACTGTGTTTGTATATAATTCAAATAGAGTGCTACTTCAAATTATATACACCCAAGTCTGGGTAGAAGTGAGCATAGAAACTCTATACTGGCGCCCGAAAAATATATATACCCTGGTAGTTAGCGTTAAATTTGTAACGAAGAACATAATTGAAATTAAAAACTGTGTACTGTGTACGTATATTGATAAAATTGTTGCAAGTACTTATATACTATTTAAAAAATGAGTGTTGTAGAACAAAATCCTGCTGGAAATTTTCCTCGGGTAATTATGGTTCAGCATTTTGCGCCATTCGAAGCCACCTTCAATGGCGGCCCCTCAAGCCAATTCCTAAAGAAAATCGAGCATTACTTTCAGCAACAATGCACCCCAGAGGGGGATAAACTTAAAATTGCTCTAGCCGCTTTAAGAGGTAGTGCATATCAGTGGTACACGTGTATGAAAAGCAGTAATCTGATTTTTGACTATTTGTCATTCAAGCAACAGTTTCTTAGTGTTTTTCCAAAGACCTTTAATCAAAGTGAAATTGAAGCGGAAATTTATTCGCTAAGGCAACGTGAAGGTCAGTCTGCATTAGATTTTGCTATGGAAAAGATTTCCAAGTGTGAGGAATATTTAGAGGGAATGACGGAAGCGATAATCTTAAAAATAGTTATCCAACGTTTGAAGCCAAGTGTTCAAGATTTTTTAGATAATCAAACAATTACAAGCAAGGTTACCCTCCTTCAAGCTTTAGCTAAATATGACAATAGACATTTCTTCGCTACCCCTCACCGTCATTCAGGTACGAGAAGTTTTATACAGCCGCGCCAAAATTTTTCGCGAGTTTCAAACCAGCAGCGTAAGCAGTACCGCAGGCAAAATAATAGAAGCGCACGGCGTTATAATGAAATTAGTGCACTTAAAGAAAATATGGAAGCACCTTACTTGCAATGGCAAGTTGATTCACATGATATGGTTCAACCTGTTGAAACTGTGTGGTCAAATGTATTATTTTGTCCGAGCAGTAATCATTATTTTGAGAATAGTGAAAGTCAGGGTATTTTTGTGGCTTATAAAGAAAGTGAGTCTAGCTGGAATGATGAGGTAATTCCAGTACAAATTTCTGAAAATAGTGCCGATACTAATGCTAGTGGTTTAGAAAATAAATCATCTGACACTTCTATTAATGCTATACCTGATATTATTAATGCTATACCTGATATTTTAGATGATATTCACACATCTGTTAATAAAGGAAATTTAGTAGATGACGAAGTATGCGTTACGGCAGTTAGTGAATACTTATTAGTTGACGACAATAAAAATTCTTTAAACGATAGTAGGAACTCGCTAGGTAATGATGATATTATTTCAAGTTTCCATCCGAATGAGGATGCTGTAGGCCAGGTTGATAATATGGTTTTAAATAAAGTACATGAAAACCAGACTGAGAATCAGGATGAAAAGTTGACACAGAGTTATAATGTAAGTAGTTTAGCTGATGCTTCGGAAGTTATAGACTCAGGTTGTATTAAAACGCACCAGTACGAAAAGCTTAATCTTCCTAAAACTGAAGCAGTGTTAAAGAATTTAAATGATAGCGATTCTGAAGACGGACGTTTTAAAGATACTTTTTCGTCAAAAGAGGATAAAACTAAAGTTAAGGGAGATAAAAAACGTGAAAAAGCGCCTTCAGGTACCAGCATTAAAACTGCTAATACTGAAGTAATTAAGGCGGTAAACAAGAAGTCGTATAAGCACAAATACGAAAAGCAGAGTCAGGTTGTTGAAAAAATAGAATCTGCATTAAAATTTAATACCGATACAAGCAAAAGTACGAAGAAAGGTAAAGTGTGCACTACAAAAACTCCATCAAAGGAGGAATGCGTCGCTGATAAGGTACACAAGGTTGTAAAAAGGAAGAATGACAATTTTAAAGCTCCTTTGCATAAGCACAGGGAACGCAAGATATCAGCCGCCCAGCAAGGTTGGCCTCCTCCCAAGAGACCTCCTGTCCATCGTCAAGCCGGACCAGCGCCTCAGGACCAACGACCTGCTGCACGAAGGATGCCCACACGGTCAACGAACCCCTTTACTAGGACTGCGACCATCAAGAGAGGTTCAGCGGATTGGACAAACTGGTGCAGTGAAGTTGCTGCATTCATGAGGAACAAGTCTTGTATCAACTTTCTTATTCTAACTCCCACCCTTTAATAAACCCGAACCAAATTGGTTTGAAGTTCCCCAGTGTATATACTGTGTAAACATTTTGAGGGGAAGTGGTGAGGCACTGAAAAAAAACGGTATACTGTTATATAAATTTTTGAAGGGGACATGTAGTGAAAAAAAAAATACATACTAACTACAGATAACAAACAACTAACATACTAACTTCGCAAATCATAACACATGTACATTATAAATTGGGGGAGAGCAGATACAGTCAAGAAATGTCATGCTGTGCAATTGTGTTGTCACTTTTAATTAAAATAGATATTTTAGGGCGCAGTTGGCCAGCCCAGTATCCGCAACTCTGCAAATCCACTGTGTAATGGTGTCACCTGGACCCTTCGGGGTTAGTTTTGTAAAATGGTAGTGGCGTTTTTCCTCCACACAACGTGTGGAAGGTTTTTTGACTTTGCCACCCATTATGTAAAAAGTCAGACCAGCACGCGTTTTCAATTAGTTAACTGAAGCCGCTCAGACCTCAGTTACCTAATTTTTTTTCGAGGGAGGCCAGTGTAAGGTATACACAAGATTCGATTCACAAGAATCGAACTTTTGAGTGAATTAAAGAAGCTGCTTTAGATATGCTAATTTCGGCATACGCGCTTAGTATAAATACCACGCAGCGTCATTAATGAAAAAGGGGAGGTTGTTAAGGTTGAAAAAGGTGTTATCCTGCGCTGGTGCTTTACGGGCCAGAAGTTTACGTGGCAGTACTGCTGGTTTGACTTACTGTTCGTGAGTATAAAAATATATTGTTCTTGAAAGCTGTACTTATATTCCGTACAAGTAGTACGCATGCTTATTGCTGTAAAAGCCAATTATATGTGCAGCGAATTCAATAAACATTATTTCATGTATAAACTGTGTTTGTATATAATTCAAATAGAGTGCTACTTCAAATTATATACACCCAAGTCTGGGTAGAAGTGAGCATAGATTCTCTATAAAGTACAGGGAACGGGAAAAGTGTTAAGGTGTTTAATTCGAAAGTTAAGATGCAGAGAAGTGAGTATTGGACTGTACATACAACTGTATGCTCATGACCGGAGTGCCCGATATATATATATATATATGTGTGTGTGTGTGTGTGTGTGTGTGCCTAATTCAGTTTTTTCCAAAAGGACTTTGTTTGCTTAAGTCTTTTGAAAAATATATTATTTTCAATGTAAGAAGTACCCAATTCTGTACAATGGTTTAGAATCCACTTTTAAAGCATCGGACAGACTTGGGTACTTCTTACACCGGAAAACATATTTTTTTAAAGACATAAGCAAAGTCATCTTGGAAAAAACTGACTGAGGCACTTCTTGTACCAAGCCACAGATATATATATATATATATATATATATATATATATATATATATATATATATATATATATATATATATATATCGAGCGTGAATTTTGGATTACTTACGTAAGGAACAATACGAATAAAATAATTTAAAATAGCATAAAAATTCCCTAATGATATACAGGACATAAATACTAATATATTAATATTTTGTTAATGTAATATACGACGTACCAGAAAATATTTTAATGTTGCTTGGGGTTAAAGAATTCATAAAGGTAGATTAAGAACATAAACTTGGAGGATTAATCATATTCATATTAGGAGACCAGAACTGATTAATAATGTCACTTTCGTGTCAAGGAAAGTTAATATACAGTAAAATAATTTAAGTATCTGTTGTCTTGAAAGTGTCATAGATTAAGAAAGATATATTTTCTTTGTATACCTATTTGACTAAACAACAAATAAATAGATATATTTATAATTAGACCCAGTTAATAAAATTCTATCCTATAACCATTAATAACTCTTTCTTCAAGTAGTTGACATTAATTTAAGCTCGAAATATAATATTACCATCCCAGATTGGTCAACGACCTTAATGTAATCCACTCTAAAGATCCTTCTAAATTGGAGATATTGTTTAGAAACTAATAGACTCAAGTATTAAAAATGTCTATTTTGATCTCATTTATGATAAACTAGCTGAAAACCCACGCTTCGCTACGGAGTACATTCAAATTAAATACAACGGTCAACATATGCAATTTATGCCAAAAAATAAATATATATACTTATAATAATAAATGCGACGATCAATGTATACAATTGATGTAGAAAAAAATATATGTATTTATAAAAAAATCGTAAGGGATATGCATTTTTTTGGATAATATCCAATCGTCTGCTGCATTAGAAAGAGAAAAAAATATTTTTTTTGTCTATTTAGTTGTTACGCACGTGACGATAAATTTATTGAAAGTACCAGAAAAAGAAATCACGTGATCAGCATTTAATAAATTAAATTCTAAAAATTAATCTTTAAAAATTCACCAAAAATCAGGAAATGGAGGTAAAAATTCGAAAAAAATTTCATTTTGAAGGAATTTTTATGATTTTTCTCGTGATATAAATTTTATAACCCTCAATGTATTATTTTAAATGCAAACGTAAAAAATGTTTAAAAAACAGCTTAAAAATTTAATTTAAAAAAAATCTAAGAAGAATTTTTAAAAAATCTTTCTTAGTGCACCCCTACACTATTAGAAGAATCGCCATGCAAAATTTCAGCCCTTTAGGTCCAGCGGTTTGGTCTGTGCGTTGTATGTCAGTCAGTCAGTGAATGAATGAGTCAGTTACGGAACTGTTTTATATATATAGATAAGCTCAAAAATTTTAGAATGCCGGAGTACCTAATATCTTTTGCACTTGCAGCAATGCTTATTTCGATTATTTTTTAAGTAAGAAATTCATCGTTTGTAAGAATAAGAATTATTTTTGATTTAAAACTTTCACCTTCTTAACCCATTTAAGACCGCTCCATGTTTCCATTATTGGAAATGTACCAAACAGTTTTGTAACACTTCTTAGAACATTAATTACACAAATAAGTTGTTTCCATAAAATGAAATTTATTTTTACTAGAGTTACAAAATGTTGCGTTTTCGCAACATCAGTCCAAAACGGTATAAAATTAAAAAAAATTAAATTTAAAGCCTTTGAAACATTTCACATAAAGAGGTACATACTTATTACATACAGTAATTGTTTGACTTTTGCAGTGTTTACATCTTTTTTGTTGATTTTCACTATTTTTAGTAATAATATGGTCCATACGGTCTTTCCGAGTTTCGTTGAAAATTATATTGTGAACTGAAGCTTGTCTTCCAATGTGTGAAGTTTCAGGTAAAAGAGAGTTCATCTGCATTTCTTCAAGCCCTTTTATCAAAGATATGGATCTCTCAAAGATATAGATCTCTGAAACACTAATAAACTTTGTTTAGAATTCATTACATCCATGTAGAGTCTACATTTTCCCAATACAATACGCTCCTCTTTCTTACTATATTGCTTACTTTTACATTTATTAGAAAAAATGTCGATTTCACCTGCAATGTCTTTAGGTGATTCGACATTTTCACATAAAATATCATCATCAATAGCTTCTTCATCCGTCAAATCATCCGGATCTGGAGGGATAATGGCGAATTATGGTTCATCATTATCATCTGTTGAGGACGATTCCGAAATATCATCATCATATAGCTCATGAAAATACTGAGTGACTCTTCCAATGTCCAAAATCACTTTTTTCTAGAGACAAACTTATTTGAAATGAAAACAATACCAATTTACTGCATAAAAAACTAGGCAGCATATCAAAATCTTAAATGATACACATCGGACTGATGTTGCGTTTTCGCAACATTTTTAAAAATGTGAGTTGAGAAAAACAAAAACAAAAATTATGCCTTACCTGTTGAAGCCATTTTATTCTTTAGTCTCTAGTAAACTAGGAACAAGCATCAAATCGGAAATTTAACATGTGCTGCTATCTACAGTTATTATTTGAAATTAGTCATTTTTTTCCCTTTCAAAACACCAGAAAAAAACAATTTTTTGCAAGTGCTAAAAGCGGGCAAATGTAGAAACAAAAAAATTATTATGAACAATTAAAGTATAAAGAATAACATAAAAATGTTACTTCAGACGTACAAAACTTAGAACATGCCTTTAAAAAAATATAGAAATTAATGTTGCGTTTTCGCAGCGCCAGTTTTAAATGGGTTTTAATCAGGAAATTTGGTCGGAGACCCTGAGACTGAAATAGAAAAAACCCGATTATTTTTTCATGGAATTTTTCCTTTACAAAAAGGCTTTGTAAGTTTTCCTTCATATTTTCGAAATAATTGGTGTTCTTTCGTACAATTGTCTTGTTTTGAGGTCATTCATCGACAGACATTTCGTTCAAAGTAATAGTTAGTGGGCTTTTTTTCTTTCATTTAAGTGTCATCGTTTATTACTTCTTCACTTTGAAGATGACGCATTACTTCAAGACGTGAATTCGTTCATGTACGTGAATACATTAAAATCATAAGAATCAGGCAGTTTTAGGCCTAATTGCCTATTTCTTAACTGTATCAAAATTTTGCCCCATTTTAAAATATGTAACACATTTAGAATCCTTAACCACATCCTCAAAAGCAAAAATACATAATAGTAAAATATCGAATTGGTAATAACACGGTGTAAGATCGGGTATAAGATCTCCCGAAAATTGCTAGTTCATATACTTTACCGAATAATCTATATATATAAAACAGTTCCGTAACTGACTCATTCATTCACTGACTGACTGACTGACTGACATACAACGCACAGACCAAACCGCTGGACCTAAAGGGCTGAAATTTTGCATGGCGATTCTTCTAATAGTGCAGGGGTGCACTAAGAAAGATTTTTCAAAAATTCTTCTTAGATTTTTTAAAATTAAATTTTTAAGCTGTTTTTTAAACTTTTTTTACGTTTGCATTTAAAATAATACATTGAGGGTTATAAAATTTATATCACGAGAAAGAGAATAAAAATTCCTTCAAAATGAAATTTTTTTCGAATTTTTATCTCCATTTCCTGATTTTTGGTGAATTTTTAAAGATTAATTTTTAGAATTTAATTTATTAAATGCTGATCACGTGATTTCTTTTTCTGGTACTTTCAATAAATTTATCGTCACGTGCGTAACAACTAAATAGACAAAAAAAATATTTTTTTCTCTTTCTAATGCAGCAGACGATTGGATATTATCAAAAAAGAATGCATATCCCTTACGATTTTTTTATAAATATATATATATAGATAGATATATATTTTACATCAATTGTATACATTGATCATCGCATTTATTATAAATATATATATTTATTTTTTGGCATAAATTGCATACGTTGATCGTTGTATTTAATTTGAATGTACTCCGTAGCGAAGCGCGGGTTTTCAGCTAGTTAATGAATAAACTTCGATTTCATGAACACATTTGCTTGTTCTACGACATTTTATCTATATTTAACACAAATTGACTAGTGTTAGAAAACTTACTTTTTGACGGCACGTTTCACGAAATATTTGTAGCTAAATCTGCATTGTTCCCGTAATTTACTTGTTGATTGACATTTACATTTCTCGGGGTGGGTCTATTAAGTAAACATATGTCGATTTCGAAAGATGGGTAATGAAGTTCGTATGAAGTTGAGAACTGTCCAAACATTTACTGGTTCGACTATTGAACAGTCGAGATGAACATTCATCATTAATTAGATGTGACTAAAAATTGATCGAAAGTATACGTTTAGACTTACCAACGTAGATACAAATATGTATGTCTCACTTCAAATTCCTACAATAGTTACAAAAAGGGTTAAAAATGTATTGCAGGCACTAGATTTCTATCTACGGACACCTATGAATCAGTATTTAAAAATAAAATTTTGAGTAGAGCATTGGGGTTATGCAAGCGTATTAAATTGTATATAGGAAATATACAGTTTTACGTTCATTTAATTTTAAAGCGTGTATACTCCATATATTGTAAAGTGTTGTTTTATTATTCTTTTACCTACATGGAACTTATGGTGGACAATAGATAGAGAAAAAATAGATACATTTCTTCATCATCAGACCAAGGATTTGGTTTTGATTTTTCCAATGGGCTAATTCCACAGGCGAAGATTTTTAAATGTTTTCTAATGATTTCCATACTTATGTCAAAGAGTATTACGATCTACTTAATAGCGTCGATAACCTCTAATGCTATGTGACCTGACGAAAAACCATGGCTATAAGTTTGATACTAATACCTATTTTTTAGTCTATGGAAGATTTAAAGATGACGCCATTTCCCTAATGTTATCATTATTACTTTTTTTTTGTTTTCAGCCAGTTTTTTTACCAAGTTTCTTATCAACGTTTTATGGACACCAGTATTTCTTTAAACCTTGTACAGCTCTCATCCTAGGCCTCAAAAGTATGAGGACGCTAAGTGAACGAATTAGGTTTTGAGATGAAAGATAGTAATGAAGAGAGTGATTTCACTTGTACTATCAGCTAGAAGATTCAGCTTGAAGAAATTGTCATATCTCGGAAATTGTTAACTAAGGGTGCTTCAAACAGAATCATCCGATTTGAAATGAGTATATTATGAAAAATATTGAACATAGAAACTTAAAATTAATTTTCTATTGCATGGCTAATCATAAACTTTTTTCTACAAACCAAATTTTTTTTTCAATGCGGAGGCACTTCTCGTCAAACATTCGCCTATACCACGCCGCAATTTTACTGCCCATTTTATTGTGGGGGCACAATATAGGCAGACAGCATTACCCCCTATGAAGGGACGACACGAATGGAGGCATTTTTCGTGGCACGACGCCAGGATTCGATCCGAGAACCCTCAGCAGCGAAAACCAGCGCGCTGTACCACTGGGCAGCCACAAGAACCGGTCAAACCAAATTAAAGGTTCTCAATATGTCCATGTTTGGATGCACGATATATGTCTATATGGTAGGCAAATTCGTCCCAAACTTTTGCGAGCATATCTGCATACACTGGTTTCACAGGTTATTAATCTACTGTTTCATGGTTGTACCATCGCTTAATGCTCTGAGAGGTAGGAATTTCAATCTACCAGGGTTTTGTCGACGGAAATTACGCTGAACAGTTGTTACGGACTCACACTTCGCAAAGCGTAAAACACAAAATGATTTCTGTTCTGCAGTCGCCATCTTTACAAATACTGAAGTGGCGGGCGAAGGGAGGGCGTTAGGGCTACTTGTCGGCAATTGCGTGAAACTCGAGATTTTCCCCCTTTCTTCCTATACATTATTCGATCAAAACGGATTAAAAGATGAATAGTTATGATTTTTTAAAATCGGATGATTCATTTTGAAACAGAAGGTCGTTCGCACTTTATGGAAACGATTTTATTAGTTAAGTTTTATGTATAAATGCCGTATTTTTTGCGGCGATTTGCTTCTGTCTGATAGCCATGGTTCTTGACAATAGCTCTAGCTCGAATTTTCCACGATAGTAAGCTTTGTCTTAGTAATGTCATGTCAATTTTACCCCATTCTTCTTGGATCATTTTCCAAAGTCCGTTCAGTGTTCTTGGATGCTGTTTTCCTAAGGCTCGTTTTAATAAACCGAAAGCGCATATCTATTGGAGAAGCGTCTATTGGAAAGTCTATTGGAGAAGCGTCAGGTGATTTTACAGGTATTTCATTAAATGGGATACACTTTATTTCTATCTTCTAGCAGCTAGGTGTTTTTAATATAATTTTCTAGAATTATTTTTTCTTTCAGCAATATGTTTTGGCAAGAACAGATGAACTTTAGGTTTAAACATCTCTTTTAACATCAAATCTTTATGAATGATTTTGCTTACAGTTCCAGAAGACATTCCTAGTTTCGATGCGATGGATCTTTGAGTCGGCGGATTTTCTTTTAGGATCAGAGAATTCACTTTCTTGATATTTACCTGCTTTCGAACAGTCTTAGGATGAGATTTTGCGATCAAGTTTTCATTTTTACTTTCAGTTAGACTTTTTTTTTTCAAATTTAATATATTATAAATACCTTTATTTTAAATGCTATAACCACGATTTTTACACCGCTTTATTATTTGTTGATGCGAATATTTCTCCTCGGAAAGTGCAGTTACGTAACCTTCGAGCGATCGATCAATTTTTGGAGCCATTTTCAAAATAAATCTTTTATTTTACATTCCAATCAAAACAAAACAATAGCAGAAGATTATTCCGAAGTTGCCAAATTTTTATCTCAAAATGCAAACAACAAAAATAAATTACAAAATCGTTTCCATAAATTGCGAACAACCTTCTGTATTCCAGACAAGCACATTTAGGAAGAAGCAGTAAGATTAGGAAATTTAATGATACTTGAGTGGAAAGTAGTTATCTAAAGAGTAGTGCAAGATGGCGGAAAACTCCGATTTGAAATTAAGTTTCACTATTGGCGAAATCTCTGGCTAGGAGTGTAGGATTACGTTTGTTAGATGATTATTGGTTACACCATCTCTTCTAGCATGATCAAGCAACATGGTAATAAGCCTTCTCTGTTGACAAAGGTTGTATATGTTGAGTTACAGTTTACCTGCTTTTACGGCAAAGATAAGACCTTTACGGTAAACAATTAACTTAGTTGAGTTTGACTTTTAGATTTCCTTTACCCTTCAGCGGGAGCGCCAATTTTTGGAACACCAGCAGGCGCGCGTGGCACAAAGTGCAACGTCTCTTTCAATCTTGATTATTCCTTTTGTAATGAACTTTTTTTTATAAAATTGAAAATAATAATTCTGCGTTTTATGACAAGATATAAAATGTTAATAGTATTGAGATATATTTATAATTAAAGGCCAAAGAATGCAAATACAATCGCCATATTTCAAAACTGCCCTGTTTATTGGATCTAAGGACAACTAGCGAATTCATTCCAGTTATGTCCAAAACCACTAAAAATAATGGGATTGTCCCTCTTCGTGATATGCAGGATGCCTTGTAAGAGCTGCACACTTGATCGACTACATCAACTACTGCTTTTTGTCGTATTGTAATCCAGTATAATCGCTGGTTTACCAAGGTTAAAAATCACCACTAACAATGAATGGAAATGAATACAAAGGTCAGAAAATCAGACGTGCAATAGAGAGGGTGCAACTATAAATAGAAACTGCTTAGAACATTCAAACCTTACATATAAAAACAAACCATTCAAAACTACGAAAATGTTGCACTTTGTACACGGGCTCGCCCGCTAAAGGGTTAAAATCGCGCAATTTCCGAAAGACTGAACATATTGTGTTTACTGCGAACTCTATTTGATGATTATACGCGATAAATAACAATATTAGAGATCAATAAATTTTTCTTAACAAAACACATTTTTTTTTACGAACCAAAAAGAAAAATCATCTTGGACACATAACCCTATTTTTAAGCCTCCAAAGAATGCCGGAAACAACCAACACCGACTCTTCTGCTTAGCAATTTATCTGATTTTTTGATAGGAGACGACAGATATTCTTTGTGTTGAGGAAAAATTACGGCGAATTTTGGGGAGAAGTTTTGACAGCACGTCAAGTGAGATTTAAAAAGAACTGTTGTTGGGTGACCAGGAAGAATAAAATGTGATCCGCTTATTTTTCATAAAATAATGACAGATCGCAAATAAGTCATATAAAACCGAAAAGAATAGTTTTTGGACTGAAAGCAGAAGCTCAAACGTTTTAGTCTCGACGACGTTGAACTGGTAGTAAATTTCTCAAGGCACAACAAGTACAAAAGAAGGCTTTTTACACTATGTTAAGTTGTCATCGGGAAATGAGAATTTTTGACTTTGGAACCGAAAATCCCTCACATGTATTGAATCTCGTTTACTTTCATTTTAAACAGCTTTTCCAGTTTAATATCAGAGATAAGTTTCCTATAGAAAACCTGTGCGACAAGAATAGTATGCACAAAAAGTTCTCTAAATCCCTATATAATGGCTCTGTTGATAATTTTTTCAAAAGTATACCGAATCCTTATATAATGCCAATTATCGGCTGTTTTTTCAAAAGCACATATTGTATTCCTGCGTAATGAATATACATGGTTCCATTTGAATTACTAAACTGGATTTCGAAGTTACGAATATTCATGGTTATCTTTGAATAATACACTGAATACGATGTAATGACTATTGATCGTTTTTTCTTTGAATAGTATACTGCATCCATATACGACAAACAATGGATAGAAGAAATGATTAAAAACAGTTTTCTTTCATTAATTCGCCGAATCCTTGTAAAATGACTGTGAATGATTTTTCTTTCAATAGAGCATTGAATCGCTATGCAACTATAATTTATGTTCTTTTTTGAGCAGTAGACTGGATCTCCCATGTCACCACTACTGAAGATTTTTATGAATATTATATTGGATCCCTTAGTCTTCACTATTTATGGTGTCCTCTGAATACAGCACTAAATCCCTATGTAATATTTTTGATGAAATTTTTCATAGAACATTGTCACTCAATGTAAAGAATATTAACATTTTCCACTGAATAGTAAAAACAAAGAAGCCAGAAAATCTACTCTAAAGATAAATTAAAAAAAATTTTGATTAATATTCTTGAAGAAAAAATTTAACAATTCACTTAAGTACTTTAGGAACATTAGAGGTTCAATTAATAAAATCCACTTTTTACATTACTTTATTAAACTGAATAAATAATGTTAATTAGAAGTTTTATATACGCAAAATAACAGTAAATTACTTCATTTATTAAAAACGAAACGAAGATAATCGGAGCTTGTAGTCTATGAAAACAACTTGATGAATCATAACAATGGGAAAAGCTTTTCAAAGCAATGACATACTTCTTTTTATTAATAAGAAAAGACAAATGAATAGTCTTTGTCAAGTCAAGATAAATGCACAAATACGCCATTAAACGTTTAAAAAATAATGCATGAAATAACTTTTTCAACAGAATAATATTCACTCATATTACCATACAACTTTATATATTATTCCAAACAAAAGTCGAAGTATAAAATACTTTTACTCTTTGAAATGAAAATTTCCCATTCCTCCTCAATGCTTATATTCTCGTCTGTTTTAGATATTCCGTTTTGATGCATGATTTAGTAAAGGTCCATGCATTTAATAAAATTTTAGATATCAAATAAGTATTTGAACCCAAGAAAAAAAAGTTCAAGTAATATAGCAACTAAGGAAATTCGTGTTCCTTTAAGCAAAACCAACGGCCACAAGTAAATGGCAAGTTACAACTAATCAAACTGATGCAATGCATACTAAATATATACTGAACTAGCTGAAAACCCGCGCTTCGCTACGGAGTTCATTCAAATTAAATACAACGGTCAACGTATGCAATTTATGCCAAAAAATAAATATATATATTTATAATAAATGCGATGATCAATGTATACAATTGATGTAAAATATATATCTATCTATATATATATATTTATAAAAAAATCGTAAGGGATATGCATTTTTTTTGGATAATATCCAATCGTCTGCTGCATTAGAAAGAGAAAAAAATATTTTTTTGTCTATTTAGTTGTTACGCACGTGACGATTAATTTATTGAAAGTACCAGAAAAAGAAATCACGTGATCAGCATTTAATAAATTAAATTCTAAAAATTAATCTTTTAAAAATTCACCAAAAATCAGGAAATGGAGGTAAAAATTCGAAAAAAATTTCATTTTGAAGGAATTTTTATGATCTTTCTCGTGATATAAATTTTATAACCCTCAACTTATTATTTAAAATGCAAACGTAAAAAAAGTTTAAAAAACAGCTTAAACATTTAATTTAAAAAAATCTAAGAAGAATTTTTGAAAAATCTTTCTTAGTGCACACCTACACTATTAGAAGAATCGCCATGCAAAATTTCAGCCCTTTAGGTCCAGCGGTTTGGTCTGTGCGTTGTATGTCAGTCAGTCAGTCAGTCAGTGAATGAATGAGTCAGTTACGGAACTGTTTTATATATATAGATTATACAGTAAAGTAATTCTAAAACAAAGATATATTTTTTCCCAATCTAAGTCATCTCTAATGAGGACACCATACAATTTACTTTTAAAATTAAATATTCTTTGATAGACAGAGCCGACGTACCCCACCCATAGATTTGGCTTTTGTTATTACTGGCTTTTTAACGTGGCATGGAGGCGAAACATTTCCCAAAATAGCATTAGTGTCATTTGCATAAGTTGCTTCTGGATTGTATCGGGATCATTAATACCAACTTAATGCCTCTCCCGACAAATTATTGATTCTGAAACAGGATCATTACTACTCGTATTCATTTTTGCTGTCATTTTCTGTACTGTAGTCTAAGGTTTTCAACTTACAATCCGTGCCAAGTTCACACCTATCCCGCAATGATGATCATATTTTTTTTCTATTAGAGACAACCCGTTTTTCGTTTCTTTAACGTATTATAATCTTTTATACAGTACCTCGTGACACACAGACTATTTCTATTTTATAGTCACAAAAGCAACCGCAAGTTTCGCGGTCATTATAATGCCTTTCTGTAAGTCATCCAGATCTAGTATTTCATACTTTAATTCCCAAACAGCTAATTTTTCATCAACTTATCACAGCGGGATAGCTGTTATTCATACTTCTCTATATTATATAGCTCAGAATCCCGATGAGGTTATATTCGTGATTTGCCGACAGCCCACTATGCACTTGCGTTTAATAGCGATGTTTCCCTTATTTTGATAACCACCGTAGAGACGAACATATAGACACACACACACAAATATATATATATATATCTATATCTATATATATATCTATATCTATATCTATCTATATATATATATATATATATATATATATATATATATATATATATATATATATATATATATATATATATATTTGTGTGAAATTAAATAGGTATTCTGTCTAATACCCATTTAATACTTATCTTTTCATGTTTTTAGTTTCTGGCTGTAAGTAGTTTTAGATCTCACACTGGTTTTTGACTTTCAACTTATATATATATATATATATATATATATATATATATATATATATATATATATATATATATATATATGTATGTGTGTGTGTGTGTGTGTGTGTGTGTGTGTGTGTGTGTGTGTGTGTGTGTGTGTGTGTGTGTGTGTGTAGAATACTGAACTGGACTTTTAACCATGAACTGTAAACTTTAGTAATGTTATTTGTGAACGTATATTATGTCTGGCGCAAGAGGACGCCGCTAGCATAAACGTTGTCACGACCCCCCTCTACTCTGTTTGGGGAGAACATTAAGACGGAGTACGTTTTTTCAATTCTCAATGTAAATAAATTATAATAATTATTAGTTCTTTACGATAATTGTTAATTAGTTTATGCTTGTGGCTGGTTTACTCCAACCCCCTCACCCCCCATATATATGTATATATATATATACCGAAGAGCCATTACATTATGACCACCCTCCTTCTGTAACAATGAGCTCTCCCAGAAACAAAACCACGGAGCGTGCGCGGCTGAAGTTGGAGTATACAAAGGGCCTATGCATTGTCTTTCCAAACATAGTGTGATTAGCGACATAATGTGAAAAGCAGCCGATTTATCAGACTTCGATAAAGGTCAAATAGTTATGGCTTGGCGCCTGGGAATGTCGATATCAGAAACGGCGCGTGTGGTGGGCTGTTCACGTGCAGTCGTTGTGAGCACGTATCGAAAGTGGTGCATGGTTGGTGAAACGAAAAGACGCCGACCAGCGGTGTGTCACCCGCGGCGCATTGATTCCAGAGGATAGCGGATACTGTTACGCATTATTCGCCGTGACGGCAGAGCTACAACAGCCGAAATTACCAGCAGCTACAACAGTGGTGACCCAGACAGTGTTTCTAAACACGCAGTGCAGCGTTCTCTGCTGCGTATGGGTCTACGAAGCCGGCGGCCGAAGCACGTCCCTGCTCTGACGGCACGTCATCACCAGCAGCGCCTGCAATGGGCCAAGGTACATCGGATATGGACCATAGAAGAATGGAAGAAAGTTGCATGGTCCGGCGAATCAAGTTTTCTGGTCCATCACATCAATGGGCGCGTGCGAATACGCCGATTTCCAACGGAAATCCTAGCTGACGGATGCACAATTGGACGGAGACAAGCTGGTGGTGACGGTATTGTGGTATGGGCGATGTTTTCATGGAGCACATTAGAACCCATAATCTCCATAGAACAATCCCTGAAATCTGTGCGCTACTTGAACATTGTTGCAAACCAGGTTCCCCCATTCATGGCAACAGTGTTTCCGGCGGGTGATGGCGTTTATCAACAGGATAATGCACCATGTCATAAGCGTCGAATCGTCAGGGATTGGTTCGAGGAACATTCTAGTGACTTTCAAGTCATGTCTTGTCTTCCAAATTCACCTGACATTAATCCAATAGAACATTTTTGGTTCCACCTGGAAAATCGAATTCGTGCTGCCAGGCTACGACCTCGAAATGTGCTAGAATTGCAGGACCAGTTGGTGAGAGCTTGGTACCAGATACCTCAGACTACATATCAGCACCTTGTCAAGTCAATGGTATTGGCGGTTTTGAGGGCGAAAGGTGGTCCTACGTGGTATTAAACAGGTGGTCATAATGTAGTGGCTCTTCGGTGTATATATATATATATATATATGTGTGTGTGTGTGTGTGTCTGTGTTTACACACACGCAGACATACATATATATCCACTTTTAAGAATATTCAATTTTCAGATTCTTTGGGTATTAAAAGATGTTACAGGAAACTTCAAAGTATTTTCTTAACTATCCCAGTTCCCATTCCTGGTGTAAATGAACACATGAAAAGTGGACTGAAGCAAGAAATTAGTAAATCGGATATTTACCTTCCATTTATGGGACACTCTTGTCTCTGCTATAGGTTTAATTCTATAACAATGACTTAAACATAGTAGCCTGTTTTATAAATTTAATTTCTTGAAGATTTTCCGGGGGGAAAATTGCCCTAATGATATTTAAAAAAATGATCGCTTCTCTTATTTTTCTCTTGGTTGCTGAAGCGAAAAATATTGTTTACAATTTGATTTCTTCCACATACTTTACTCTGACTTGTGCAATGTTTTAGGGATTTTTAAACTTTATCTTTGGTATAGGTACTAAGCAATCACTTTAAATATTATTTTCGCTTTAAGTCAATTTTTTTTCATTCTAAGTACAAAACTTTTAATGCTTTTCAGTTACTCAAAAACACTGATTTTACAGTAATTTGTCTCTGCTTTTAAATTTTTATTTTCCTGAATTTAAACATAAAAAATTACTTTTCGTTGTATATGCGTATAACCCGCCCACACTCATTTTCCTGTTAATTCCCATTAAAAGCAAATTCGAAGCAAAAAGCTAACAGATTGACGCTAAAAAATTTCAAAATTTTGCATGAAGCGAAGAAGAAAGTAAAGTGGAGACAGTTTCTTTCTTTGTTTAAATACAAAATTTTATGCAAATAGCCTGATTTGGATCTTATCATTTACTAGTTTTAAGGAACTTTAGTGCCCACTTGTCCTTACTTAATTTCACCCACGCACACCCACACACACACACATACCCGCACACTCACAATTAACTTACTTCATTAATTAAATTGCAAATAATAGGTGGAATCATTTGAGCTGAAATACTTAAATTACATGTGTAAACAAGTTTGTCAAAGGGAAGGAAACCTTAACAAAATAATTAGCCTTAATCCACGAAGATGAAAATACTTTAATTTAATTGAAGCATTCGAGAGAAATTGCTTCTGTAAATACAGCCATCTTGTTGACAAAAGAAAATTGTTTCTATGATTAGTGTATTTTAATGTCAAATCTTTCCAGGAGTTTTTATAAAGAAATGAGAAAACGTGATCGATTAACAAAAGCAGCAATTAAAAATTAAACCTTGTGCTGCAACCAAAGTTTGACATTTCACTTGAAGTAAATTAGGATTAAGATTTTACTATGAGGAATGAAAGCTAAAAATTATTTCAAGACCGGAAGATTCCACCTTTTACTTTGGAATATAAACATGTTGTTTTTCCTCGTTTATTCACCTGAATATCATACAACTAACAAATTAAATTCTTGAAGATAATTACCAATTATGAAAAAGGGGTTAGTACTACATTGCTGAAAACAAGGGGGATTAGGAAATCAATATATGGTATGAATATTTTTTGAGTATCTTAATTTAAGTCGCATATAAACAAATGTTTCATTTTACAATACTACTAATTAGTTGAATATTTCTAAGAAAACATTAGTATGTTTACGTTTTAAAAGATTATAAGAATTACTTAAAAGATTCTTTGAATATTTAATAAATTCCCATGCGATGTTATTTTAAAGATATCACCAAATTCGGAAAAATTGTAGTTAATTACTGCTTAATGAGCTATTTATAGAACCGCTGTTTAAGGCTTACCATAATCATATAGTTTTAAGATTACCTTTATTATTTTTTATTTTTACATAGAAGTCATAAAGACAATATTGTGTTCTTTTGGGATTAGCATTTAATTAAAATTTTTTAAATCAAAGATTTAGTTAACTGGAATTGTGCCCATATGTGTTACTGGAATTATTATTGTTTTCTAATGATTAAATTTTCTTTAACATCCGATCTCCACTAATAATTAAGAAATTAATGTGGAATTAACATTTATCGATATTTGTGATAAGCTAATTAAAAAGATTATTTAAGTAAAATTTTGCAAAAAAATTTAAATTCATTATAATTTATTAGAAGATGGAGGGATTACAAAAATGTAGATTCTTGAACACGTTTTGCTTTCTTATTTAATTCTGTAAAAAATACGTTTGCTATTTTAAACCTAGTAAAGCATAAAAAACTTTCAACATAAACGAAGATTTTGTTATACAGTAGTAGATGTTTCATTTTAAGTTATTCACAGAAAACAGAAATAATGCTACCATTGATTTTAAAATCTTTTAAAAATTTATTTTCTTTCGTTTCATTTTGTTAATCTTTTATAAAAAAATCGTAAATCTTTTCAGGGATATACTAAAAATTGGTAATTATTATTTTTACTAGCAGAGCAGTGGATGTTTCAGTTTGATGATAAGAATTCATTTACATCCTAAACGTATTGTAGATTACCACAATTCCCCAACGATGCAATGTTTTAATAAATTCCTTCTTATACTGAGCAATAATTTTTACCATCGCAGCGAAAATTTATCAGCGTATTAAAAAGGAAATGTAAAAAAATATTGCCCGTAGCTTATCGTTTATGATTACTTTTATTAAAGATTAAATATTGTTATTCCCTCTCACGCGTCACTCATGGTTTCAAAGGTAAAAGTCAGCGAAACACGTTCTCAAGTCGACGACGGTGCAGCTGTAAGAAACTAAAGGTACATACAAAAGAAATAAATGTTTAATGCCCCAGGCAACAAAAACTAAAATAAATGTTTTTCTGCTGTGTGAAAGAAATCATCAATACAAAACACTTACAGAGTCTGAATGATTGTTATCAGAAGGAAATTAAGCTCTTTATTTGCCATTATCTCACGTAGCTCATACCCTACGCATAAAATTAGAGTGTTTGATGAAATAATGGAAACAGTAAGTAGGTGGGGGAATAATTCAATTAATGAGGAATTAGGCCGTCGTGAGCCTGCGAAATAATAGCAGTTCCGCGTTTCATGCATGACGGTTGCACAACATAAAGGTATATTGTTCAACGCATGTGAAAATCATTTTCCATTGCATTAGGAATATAAAAGGTGCGTATAGATTTACGGTTTGTGCCTCTAAAAGTACGTATAATGAATTCGATAACATTAAAGTACCTATTAGATTTAATCATCGTGTTTACGAAGAAAATGTCAGGATGATTTTGGAAACAAGGCCCTACGAATTACAAGCGTATTCAAAATTAAGTGATCATACAGGGTGCGGCCATGAATTTCCATGACTGATCTATTAATTCCAGATAATATTGCATGAAATACATACCCGTTTAATACGTTTCGAAGTAACTCCACCTGCCGTAATGCACTTCTGTGATCGGCAGTATAAGTTTCGAAAACAACTTTTAAAGTCCTCTTTCGGAATGATCTTTAATATGGACGTCACCGTTTTCTTGATGGCTGCGACATCCTCAAATCTTGTTCCCTATATATATATACAGTCGAACCTCCATATATCGAATTTCCTATATCGAAATTTTCAATATATCGAACTCTTAGCAAATCTCCATGTTCATTACATAGAAAAACTGTTTCTATATATCGAAAAAATCTCTGTATATCGAAATTTTTTTCACGACATATTGGGAGATTTTATTCCACTTTAGAATAAAATCTTCCAATTTTTGGCGTTTGAAACAATACTTCGTGGACCCCTGATAAAGTTTTTAATGGACTGAATAAATGGGAGCATTTCTTTGATGAACTTTCCGCAAAACTGGCTGTTCAGCAAAATATTCGTAGATTTTTTTTTAAAAGAATGTAACTGTGATCACTGTAACCACTGTCTGGATTATTGTTTTTTTAAAGGTATATTGTACTCAATAAATCTTTCACATTAATTCATTTTTTAGTTAACATTCATTTAATGTGATTCGCATATAAATTGGAAATGGAGATTCGTATACGAAAATTAGCTTTAATTTTAATGTTTTAGGAGAAGTATGATAAAACTAAGATCAATTCTATATATCGAATTTTTTTCCGGCATTTTACTACTTCGATATATGGAGGTTCGACTGTATATATATATATATGTATATGTATGAGGCGGGAAAAGGTAAAGTGGTGTAAGTCAAGAGGTGTAAGTCCAAAGAGTTTTATTGAAAAAAACTACAAAAAATTCCACTATAGATTGAACAAATTATAATTCATAATAATTATTATAATATTTCAAATAATAATTATTTGAAATTCCACTATAAATTGAAAATGAAGATTACACTTTTGCCCTGAAATAAAAAAAGTTGAAAATGTGACTTATAGGGGTGAAAATCGGAGAAAAGTTTGAATCTCGTCTATTTCTATAATTCGGGTCCCCACATCTGTTTAAGATAGGTCCCTTTTCACAGAATAGCCCACACAACAGCAAGTGAACATTTGCAAGTCCCCGAAAAATACGTTCAGGCAAATAACCGCAGCAGAGGGTGAAAAGTATGGGATAAACACCCCTATAAATCCAAACCAGTTGATAGAAATATAGAGCCGTGCCGCTCTATATTTCTATCATTTGAACTCAAGCCCCATGCGTGGTAGGTGAGATCAATAACCACTATACAATGTGGCTGGCAATGTGTTAGATATGTAATGTGTGAATAAAATATCTGTGAATCAACTGTTTATTTGATTTCTACATCCTTCTATCTTACGTTATCTTTCATATTCCTATGTTCTACTCTTAAAATTTTCAAACTTTAAAAAAAAATTAAAGAAATAAAACACTTTTCTTTAATTTCTCACGCAGAAATCTTTAATAAAATATGTCATGTTAACAGTATATGATTCATTACTTAAAAAAAAATGATATCGCAGATATGCTGATAGTTAAGCTTTAACGACTTTACATAACTTGCTTTAATTATGATATAAACTTTTCCACTTTTTATAACGTTTTATTCCCACCGCCCGCTTTTGGCGCCACATTAAATTAGGTCACATTTATAATATTGCGCAAGGTGAAAAAAATTCAGTTTGAGCGTGGTTTATGTTTTAACCTTTTTAGTTTTGGAAAGTACTTGGAGTAAATAGAATATTTTTCCAAGCCAGTGCTTAAATGTTCGTTTTCTTCAGTATTTTAAGATACATTTTATTTCGATTTGTTGGTTCATATTCTTTTATGCAATCTGTGTTGTGGCAATTTAAAAAAAAAATAATACTAAATCATAATTCATCGCCAATGAATAGCTAGATTTCCCGATTTGAAGGCATGAAAATGTGCTGGTGGAGAGAGAATAGGAGAGAGTATGATCTATATATATAAAACAGTTCCGTAACTGACTGACTCACTGACTCACTGACATACAACGCACAGACCAAACTGCTGGACCTAAAGGGCTGAAGTTTTTCATGGCGATTCTTCTTATAGTGTAGGGGTGCACTAAGAAAGATTTTTGAAAAATTCTTCTTAGATTTTTTTAAATTAAATTTTTAATCTGCTTTAGTAACTTTTTTTAAGTTTGCATTTAAAACAATAATTTGAGGGTTATAAAATTTATACCAGGAGAAAGGCATAAAAATTCCTTTAAAATGATATCTTTTTCGAATCTTTACCTTCATTTTCTGATTTTTGGTGAATTTTTAAAGATTCATTTTTAGAATTTAATTTATTAAATGCTGATCCCGTGATTTCTTTTTCTGGTACTTTAAATAAATTTATCGTCACGTGCATAACAACTAAATAGACAAAAAAAATTTTTTTCTTGCTAATGCTGCAGACGATTGGACATTATCCAAAAAAATATTAAAATACAATAAAAGATATTATGTTCCTCAAACTGTACTATATTCTTTAGTATGTCCTATTAGATTTAATTTAAATATTTTGTTCTACATTATTTTGTTTATAAAAATATACCTTACAATTTTTTATAAATATATTTTTTTGTTTTTTTTATATTAATTGTATACATTGATCGTAGTATTTATTATATATATATATATATATATATATATATATATATATATATATTTAGATTAACTGCATACGTTGACCGTTGTATTTAATTTGAATGTACTCCGTAGCGAAGTGCGGGTTTTCAGCTAGTAATGTATATAACTAGAGCAGAGATTAACAACCTTTTTTCATTTCCGACACGCTTGGGATTAAGATTAGAAACTTGGGGTACCCTAGTTAGAATTTTAGTTTTTAAAAATTTTTTTAATACTAAATCAATGTGAAATGGGACATGTTTAATTTAAGTGCATGTAAATACTTACTCCATTGCTGATTTTATTCAGCTATTAAATGGTATCAGTAACAAAATCCAGAATAGCATATATTAATACAGTATTATAAATAGACATGGGATTCAGTACGGTAGTAATCTAGAGGACTAAAGTGGAAATATATAAATATAACTTTGTTTTATTAATGAGAGACTTGCGATGGATGCTCAGAGCACTAATGTTTGATATCAGGCCTAGCAGTTGTGGATGAGAGAGTAGACGAGTGCATCGATCTGTGTCACAATCTGTCGGGCGTGACAGTAATTCAGCTTAATGTTTATTTTAAGAGGCCCCTACTAATATATTTTATTTGTCTCCCCAAAAAATCTCGAGGCACTCCTTGGCACCATAAAATGCCAAGGCACACCGGTTGGGCATCACTGAACTGGAATATATACCGGGTGCGTCATAAATTCGTGCAAAGTTCAAAAATTCGTAATAAAAGAAATAATGCTCGGAAAATTTTTCTGTTTGCGCGAATAGGATCAGAGGGACATTGGATTTTTTTCCATGTAAAAAAAAAGTTTCCAAAAGTAACCGAAAGAGAGCGCTTTTACATGACCACGTTAAGCCTGCACTGCAGGAAAGACATGGGTTGCCAGTTGTCACCTTCATGCAGGATGGTGCCCCGCCCCACATTTCACGTGATATCAAGACGTTCCTGTTGGAATCTTTCACTGAAGAGAGTTCTATAAGTCGCGGTTGTAAGGTTCAGTGGCCCTCACGATCACCAGACTTGATACCGGCAAATTTTTTAGTTGGGGGGGATACTTAAAAAGTCATGTGTACCGGGGCTCCCAACCACTTTGGTGGAACTGAAAAATGTCATTCGACAGACAGTCGCTGCCATCGATGCTACGATCCGCTGTAATGGGGTTCGTGACGCGCCTCTCTTGCCTATTACCTTGTGCTGGTAGTAAAGT
This sequence comes from Dolomedes plantarius, assembly GCA_907164885.2. Lineage (NCBI taxonomy): Eukaryota > Metazoa > Arthropoda > Arachnida > Araneae > Dolomedidae > Dolomedes > Dolomedes plantarius. Next base: position 35,014,871 of record OU015491.1, read on the forward strand.
TGAACATCTGTTACTTTGAAATAAATGCACAGTCTCATGTTATTGTGATTTGCTTGATTTTCTATTTGAGTTTGCCTGATTTGCATATAACGTATCAGTATGATATGTGAGCGCCCCCTTTCTTTTACTTTTGGAAACTTTTTTTTTTACATGGAAAAAATCCAATGCCCCTCTGATCTTATTGGCGCAAACAGAAAATATTTCCGAGCATTACTTCTTTTTTAATGAATTTTTGAACTTTTGCACGAATTTATGACGCACCTGGTATATCTGTGTATCGGAAGTGAAAGATACTAAGACACAATGTTTGAATTTCACAGGAAAGCCTAAAGAAACCCACTTAGTGCTTTTTACCTCGATACAATGATAGCACATGGTGCCATTTTCAATTGGAAAGGTCTCTTCTGTATAAACATTCGCTTAACAGCTTTTCTCATACACTTGTGTTCTTGATAACGATGCATCACTATATACTGTTCGAATCATCTCTAAAGTTTCGGTACCAGATTTACCTAATTTGTAACAAAATTTAATGTTACAAGGTTGTTCCAATCCGAAGCAAATTTTTTTGAACAATGCCTTCAAATTAAATTAAAATTACTACCTCGTTTTGATATTCAAACGACTAAATAACCAGTTTAAACTAGCTTTAACAATAGTTGAGATGTCACTCTTTTTAGCTAGACGATTATTTTTTCACTTTTTTATTTTATAGTTTGATCTTTTAGTTTGTCACTTTATGGGCTATTTTTTAATTTGTCACTTTATGGGTTACTTTATGGGCTCACCTTGTATTTCAGTTTTACATAAATGAATGAATTTTATAATTTCCAATGTTATAATACGAAGTTTATAATTTTGAAATTTTTAAAAAAATATTTTTCTTAATTTCTACTTAGAAAAAATACAAAAACATATTAATATTTAAATATGAATATTTAATCACGTGTGATTTGTCAAAAACATATGCACAAGGTAAACGACACATTTTTTTTTCTGTTATTATAAAGTAAATATAAACCCGAAATCTAAATGGTCATTCATTTTTTAAATAGTTTGTCAAAATTTGCTTATTTCTTTTTTCTATTTTTTTCAATATCCTATTTAAAAAAAATTTGCTACTACCAAAATTTTGCATGGGTATCGAGGGATTTTTAATTGAAAGAAAGCTGGTTGCTGTCGAAAAAAAGTTTCCGCACCGCTGATTTAAGCCATCACAACTTCCAGTGCGTAGCATTGATCATTTATTTCTTAGTTCAACTCATATATTAATCTTGTCGAACACATCTTATATATATAAAACAGTTAACAGTTCCGTAACTGACTCACTGACTCACTGACATACAACGCACAGACCAAACCGCTAGACCTAAAGGGCTAATTTTGCATGGCGATTCTTCTTATGGTGTAGGGGTGCACTAAGAAAGATTTTTGAAAAATTCTTCTTAGATTTTTTTAAAATTAAATTTTTGAGGTGTTTTTGTAACATTTTTTAAGTTTGCATTTAAAATAATAATTTGAGGGTTATAAAATTTATATCACGAGAAAGATGCTAAAAATTCCTTTAAAATGAAATCTTTTTGGAATCTTTACCCCGATTTTCTGAATTTTGGGGAATTTTTAAAGATTAATTTTTAGAATTTAATTTATTAAATGCTGATCACGTGATTTCTCTTTCTGGCACTTTAAATTAATTTATCGTCAAGTGCATAACAACTAAATAGACAAAAAAAATTTTTTTTTCTTTCTAATGCAGCAGACGATTGGATAATATAAAAAAAAATAAATATCCCTTACAGTTTTTTTTAATAAATATATATATATATATATATATATATTGTTTTTTTTACATCAATTGTATACATTGATCGTCGTATTTACTATAAATATATATATTTAATTATTTTGGCATTAATTACAAACATTGACCGTTGTATTTAATTTGAATGTACTCCGTAGCGAAGTGCGGGTTTTCAGCCAGTTACTCATATACATTTATGTACTCAAATAGATGCGTGTAAATTAACGCATACATTTGAAGGAATTCCCCATTATTTTCTCACCATGTACTAGACTCGCTTCAGCGTGTGGGTGTAAGAGTCTCTACTCCATTATTGATCCAAAATCTCGATCTATTTATTTCAAAAAGCATAAATAAATTAAACCAATAAGCTAACACAATAGCCGTTTATTACCAGGAACAGGAAAAAAATTGACACGCCCGGACATAATGCCAATGTCGAGAAAGAAAATTCAGTTAGACACGTATTTTGTTTCTTCCTCGGTTGCCAGGAGACAGGAAATTATTTTGTTTCTCTGTCGACATTATTGTCCATTTCGATGTTATTAATCTGCTTATAACATATTGTTGTGAGGCGGGATTAGAGAGAGAGAGAGAGGTGCTCCGTGGTGTTTTTAGTACCTGGAAAGGAATGGCAAAGGTCGTCTTACGCTATCAGATCACAATGAAAGGTGTACTAAGAGAGACTAGGCAGTATTGAACCTATGCTCTGTCCTGACATAAAATTGCTTTAATTTCTTGCTCATCTACCAGTGAAACCATTCACGTATATGCAGTTGGAGAAATAATATTATACCTACAGAAATCTTAGCCTCCTTTTAAATAAAAATATTATCTCGATAGTTTGAAAGTAGAACGTTCATTAGATTATGGATTCCTAACCTTTTTATGTTTGAGGCCTTTTTATGTTGGAACCTTTTTATGTCGGATCAATGGCCCAGTTGGCAAGAGCAGCAGGCTAGTGATCTGAAAGTCACTGGTTCAATGCTCGTCGCTGACAATTCCACTGCCGTGTACACAAATGACGGCTGGTGCACGTAAAATCCGTCGTGGCTGCAATGTCCTCTAAGTTCTCAAAATTACCTCTGGAGGTGCCTAATCAAGTGTACTGGTCTCGTCACTTGACTCGGTTCAAAATTTAGGGACTGGTCCTTTGGCCAAGTCAGACTCCGACCCTTCTGGTGCCAGTCAAAACAAGAGCTGCACCTTCATCGCCCATAGCCTTCGCGACTTGACCTGATGTTGCTGTCCAAGTGGCATAAGCAACAACAACAACAGAATTTACTTCAATTTTTTAGTAAACAGGAGCCTCACTTGCATCGCCCATAGCCTTTGGGACTTGATCTGATGTTGCTGTCGGTCAAGTGGCATAAGCGACAACAATAACAACAACATGTTTCAGGCACCCTTTGGAATGAGATTAGGCACTTTGGGCATCTTTGGTAGAATTTTGCTTTTGTAATTTTTTCAATATTTAATTAAAGTGAAATATATTTCCCGAACATGTCAAATTTAAGTTCAAATAAATAGATAGGATGGAACTTTAATACTGGCAACTAATATATATATATATATATATATATATATATATATATATGTACAAAGTATATATATATATATATATATGTACAAAGTATACAGAAGAGATACAAGGGAGAAACTTTTATAGCTCTTCAAAGTAGTAGCCGGAATTGTTTAGCAACCGTTGCTAACGTTCTGGAAGTTGCAGGATGCCGTTGGCAGCACCTGATTTGTTGATCCTTGGAATGGAGTGGTCTACAGCTTGCAGAATCTCTGGTGGAATCCGTGGACCAGTTGCTTCATATTTGGGATGAGATCAAAGTCACAGGGACTTAAGTCCGGGGAATATGGGGGATGGTAGAGGGACAGCCCCAGCGAGCAAACACATCAGCCACAGTGTGCGCACAAGCATTTTCCTTCCATCAGTACAATGCAAAAAATTATTTCGTACGATAGACCGGTAACTAAAACACGAGTGTGTTCATCCTGTCGCTGAGCAGGCGTGTGATGTTTGTAGGGAGAGCGCATTCGCTCTGAGGCAAGGCAGGTATGTGACGTACGTGTGGTGTAAACTGCTTTCCTGGGTTCTGCTGCGTGGGGAATTCTGCAACAGTGTTGCCATTATTACAGTTCCATCCCTCGTTCTAACTCCACTGCTGATTTTATTCATTTATGGAAAGATATAAGTATCAAACACTGGAATAGAATATTTTAATAGAATTTCAAAAATAGACTTGGGATTCAGCATAGTTTTACATTGCAGGACTACAATAGAAATCGCTAATAAGAATTTTATTTTATCAATGTGAGATTGCGATGGATGCTTAGAGCATAAATGCTTGATATCGAGGCTAACAGTTGTGGGCTTGAGGGTAGCTTCATCCTCAGGAATGAATGTATCGATGTGCATACAAATCTGCGATAGGGATTAATTCAACTTAATATTTATTTTAAGTGGATCCTACTAGTATGTTCTTGTTTACCACCCCTCCCCCCCAAATAAACAACTTCGCGGCACCCTGTGCCGATCTCACGGTGCCTTAAAATACCGCGGCACATCCTCTGGGAATCACTACATGAAATAAATGTAAAAAGTTATTGTTAACTCGACTAAATTTTTTGTTATTTTTGCGAGATACTTGTATTTTATTCCTATTTATTTGTCCCAATAACACAAATTATTAAAAATTTAAAAAAATGTTTCTTTCATTGGTTTTTCGTTTCCTATTTACTTTATCCACTACTTGTTTCTCTTTCAAGACTTTTTCTTAAATTTCGAATCCATTTTAAAGTTACGAAACTTCTTATGACATATTGTTGTGAGGCGCGATTTGAGAAAGATGCATTAAAGTTTTTTTAAGTGTATGGCAATGATAAAGGTCGTAGAACGTAAGCTGAAGAGAATAAAATGTATACTAGTAATTTTTCAAGGATAGAACAAATGCATTTTTCGTGGTCCTTAACTTCTGTTATTGCTTATTTTTCTTCCAATGATTCCCTTCGTGTATATTTAGTTAAACGAATAATATTGTTTATGAAGTAATATATATATATATATATATATATATATATATATATATACAGACAGTGGTACCTCCGAAAAGTGGACAGTCACGGGACAAAAAGTTTTGTCCGTTATTAGGAGGTGTCCGCAATTGCGGAGGACAACCTTTTTATAAAAAGTTTTTGCACTTCTGTTTGATATTTGATTGAAAATTACGGATGCAATTTTAATTTAAAAGGAAAAATTAATTAGGTATAAAATAATAACTATTTACAACTTTACGTTTTAATTTTGGGTAAATCCCTTTATTTTGCATTAAATAATCCCAAAATACAATTTCTAGGAGCTAAATTACTTTAATTACTACTGAAAATATCTGTTAACAAAGTTTAATTTCTCTTTTTTACACAGCAAACCTGTTTCTCTAGGTGAATCTTCATAGGATTTAGCTTTGCTAGTCCCTCCGAATCTTCATTGTTCAGAAAGAACTGATTCAATTGTTCGCTGTATTTCAGTGCTTCCGAATAATCTTTGATTTTGCAGACTTCCATCGGCGATTCTCCATCTTCATCCTCAGAAAGGGCCAGTGTTTCAGTAGTGTCCCGATGAATGAAATTGGAAACAGACAGGTTTTCTTCCTCAATGGATAAACCGTCGTCGATCTTGACATACTCTTCAACGCTGACATTTGAATCCAAATTGGCTTCTAGATCCGCAAGTTCCTTTTCGCTTTTTTCAGTAGTACTGTCAGTTGCCACTTCGCTCGTACTCAAAAATCCCGCCTTCATAAAACATATTAGAACGCACCCAGGTTCCACCTTTTGAAAGCTGACGTAGTTCCGGAAATCCAAAAAATGATACCGATTTTGCCAACTCTTCTCTGGATTTGCAGGACAGCACATGTCTCAGAAGCAGCTTTCTGTATCGTACTTTAAAGCTGCGGATAATTCTCTGATCAAGTGGCTCTAGCATCGAAGTGGTTTTAGGAGGCAAGAAAACTAAATTAAAAGTTTTGAGCTTTAAATCATCAGGATGGGAAGTAGCATTGTCCATGAACATAATGATTTTTTCCTTTTGCTTTTTTAATTTTGTTGTCTAATTCCACCAACCAATCGCTCATTATCTCAGTGGTCATCCACGCTTTTTTATTTGACTTCCACGAAACACTAAATTTTCGTACATCAATGTTCTTGAAACATCTAAGCTTCTCAGCTTTTCCAATAACAACTGGAGTTTCGAAGTCTCCCACCATGTTGCAATACTGCAAAAGAGTGAGCCATCTTTTGAAATTTTCCCGCCAGTACAAACTCTTTTTCACTCTTAAAACATAAGGTGTTGTTCGTTGCAAAGACGCATAAGCATATATTTTTAGCTTGCTTGTTAGAATAATTTTGAAATGTTTACCAAAACAATTGCAATTTTTTCAAAAATACCTGTCCGCTATTCGGAGTGTCCGCTATCCAGAGGGAATAACATGGATTGCCCTATATAAAAGGACTGGGACTCGCAAAAATGTCTCTTAATTAGAGGTGTCCGCTATTCGGGAGCGTCCGTTAAGGGAGGTATCACTGTGTATATATATATATATATATATATATATATATATATATATATATGTATATATATATATATATATATATATATATATGTATATATATATATATATATATGTATATATATATGCATATATATATATATATATATATATATATATATATATATATGTATATATATATATATATGTATATATATATATATATATATGTATATATATATATATATATATATATATATATATATATATATGTATATATATATATATATATGTATATATATATATATATATATATATATATATATATATATATATATATATATATATATATATATATATATATATATATATATAATTTTACTTTCTCTTATTAGTTTTAAAGTGGATGATTCATGAGATAAATCTATAGGACTATCATTAATTCAAATCTATTTTTCAGTTAGCGAAGATAATTTTATTTTCTTTCTGTTTATTTCTTCCAATAACATGAAATTAACAAATTAAAAAAAAAATACTCTATTATTGTTTTTCCAACGCATATTCCATTTACCAATATATTATTTTCCAATCCTTCACTGCAGTTTTAATTATTTATATCAAGTTTGTTCAATGTTCCTTTTCATGCATCAAACGAACTCACATACATACACTTAGTAACTGAAAAGTGCCATTCGTAGAAATTAAAATACTGTTCATATTGTACTTTTTACAATAATTTCTTTTCACGGGTTTAAAAGTTAGACTTTATTTAACGCAATGAGCATTTTCTATAAATTCAGGTGGTATTTAATTTACCCGTGCATTGATTGTTTCCCCCCAAATACAGATGCTATTTCGATCGACCAATCAATCCATCTTTTGCAAAATCATATTTAAGAAGACAGAAGAAAGAATTCATTTCAAATTCCTAGTATTTAAATTCTTTTGGATGCAAGAAAAAACAAAAAAGTTTGTTGTTACTGTTAGTGTTGTGACTTATGCTCCCCTGACCAGGTGTCGACTGCTGGCAAATGAATCCGATTTACAATGGAAACACGATGGTCGGAGTTCGACTTTAGACAGGTGACACCTGAATTTTGAGAGAGCCCCCCAGTGGACGACATCTGGAGCTCTCGTACCTTCTCTCACCCACTGACCTCATAGAAGAAATTTCATGTATACGGATTTAACGTACGCTTAATCGTCTTAGACACGAAGATATTTAATGGCGTTAGTTGGGATCCGAACTGAACATGCTCAGTCTGAAGCCCAACGCTCTACTACTAGGCTACCTCGGACCCCAAAACAGTTTAACTGTAAGTTATGGTACTATCAATTGAGCTTTTTGCTAAACTAATGGTAGGTAGTAAAAAAACTTATAAAAATGGCAAGGTACCACTAAAAAAAGATGAAAGTTAATCCCCAAATAATAAAAAATAATATTAATTTTATTAATAGTGTAATAATAGGTAGAAGCAATTCATACGTTTATTTAAAGGAAAATATGCACCATTCAACTACAAATAATTATCAAAACCTTAAGTCAAATATGTCATCCTTTTCAACTCTTTTACCACGAGGCAAAAATGTTCATCCATTTGGTTGAAAGGATCATATTCTCCAATTATCCCCAAGAAAACGTTTCCCAAGTAATTATTCTTTGTTAGGCAAATAATTGATAGAGGAAATATTGAAGTCTGTACAAGATCTACTCAGATTAGTTAAACATTATTTTACCGGTCTACATGAAAACTTATCTGTAATAATCCAATTATTTAAGTATTTTTAAAGTATATTTCAAAGATTTAGCGATAGAAAGATTTTTTATGTACCATAAAATGCACTCTTCAATTTCAAAAGAAATGCATTTTCTTTTTTCTGTCCATTATTTCCCAGCATGGTAAGTTGCAGAGTTTTTCTGCAAGATTTTTATCCTCTGAAGTAAAGTTTGGTGAATACAAACTAAAGAAATATAAGAAAGCGGCACGAATACAATTCTTTAATAGTAACGACCACTCGGCTATACTTCAGACATTTATTCTTCTTTCTTTCTTCTTAAAATACTATAAATTACTTTAGAATAAAAGCCTAAGGGCCTGTTCACATAGAACCAGTCAACGTTAGCGAAATTCTTTTTAACCAATCGTATACCAATCATTAACCCATTCAAACAATCAGCGCCAACGGAATTTTTAACGCTGACGCTGACGGATCCTATGTGAACTGGCCCTTATTCTCCTAACTAAAGTCCTCTGCTATTACCCCACCAGCACCACCAAAGAATGCTATAAACGTTACTAATAAACCTTAAAAATATTACCTAACCAATATTTTACCAATTTAGTCAATGAATGATATAAACGTTACTAAAACCTTTAAAATATTAACTAAAGAATATTCTATTAATTCAGTCATAAACGTTACTAATAAACCTTTAAAATATTACCTAACCAATATTCTATCAATTCAGTCAGTGAATGCTATAAACGTTACTAATAAACCTTAAGAATATTACCTAACCAATATTCTATTAATTCAGTCAATGAATGCTATAAACGTTACTAATAAACCTTAAAAATATTACCTAACCAATATTCTATTAATTTAATCAATGAATGCTATAAACGCTACTAATAAACCTTAAAAATATTGCCTAACCAATATTCTATCAATTCAGTCTTCCGTAACTCAGTATTTTCCAGGTAAAATATTAGATCCGAAAAATGACATAGAAACTGATGATTAAATATATATAACCTCTCTAAACTACACGAAATCCCTCAGTTTCTGAAAAAGGAAATGTTAACAACTACCAAGAGCTATTTTAGATAACGACTGTCATTGAACTTGGTACAAAAATACATCTTTTTACGGGAACAAAAGCATATATTTCAACATATCCACGCGGGTATCATACAACATGATAGTTCAGACGTTAATCTATTGAAAGAAAGTTTGGATAAGATCAGGAGAAAGAGGTTCACTCTCGAGACGGTTATAATAACGATGCACGCAACTATCACCATAGTAACAAGTGTGAAAATATTTGCCGACGGTTTTTCCCAACAAGTTAATGGGATCTACAACCCTCTCATACCTAGGCTAACTCGTTTTGGTCGTCTAAAACAACTTCGAAAGTGGAGCGCAGATTTAAAAATATTATTATATAAAGTATCTTCAGATACCTGTCACGGTAAAATAAAAATTCTCCAAAACTTATAGAGAACAAAAAGCTTCAAAGTGCTTATCGAAAGCAAATAAGCTAAAAAGGAAACCTTCTTAAATCACGCAAAATGGGGGTAACAAATAGCTTCAGGCTAATGATGAAGCCTCTTGTTTGGTCTTGGTTTGGAGAATTACAAGCGATTTTCTCAGACGACAAATCACAAATTTAATGAAAAATCTGTTTCATGGAACAAACTGCAGACAATCCATAGCACGTTTAATAGAGTATGTAGACAATGACTCTAATAAACAACTCAAAGCGGGAAAGTAATATAAAATTTATGTATTGTCGAACAGCTTCAGAGTTAGGTAGAATAAGGACTAAATCAAGAAAAAGGATTCTTTGTGGTGAATACAGGTGGTGGATATAGGGAGACCGGTTCGAAAAAAGCTAAAATCTTTATTACCGAGTTTAAAGAAACCATTTCCTTTTATAATATTTAAGCATATATTTATAAGCAAGAATCAATAAAAAAATCAATTTTCTGTATGGAATTTTATTTTATATTGAAATTTTTATGCTCTTTTTTACACGATTTATGTACTTTTTAAAAAGACTACTCTTTTGTCAATTTTCAATTTATTTTCTATAATTTAAATATTTATAATAATGTCATAGTATATTCTACAAACCTAGGGAGAGATTGTTTAAAATATGATTCTGAATTTTTGTAAAAAAATTTTTACTCATTATGTGGTAATTTTTGACAAAAAAATTCTGCTTTTTCCTGTTCATCAATTTGTAAAATAAAAATTAAGCCTTTATGCAAAAAAACTCTCCCTACGTTTCGTAAACCGTCAATCAAAATTTAAAATATATAAAAAGTATAACTGTAAGTGTCTATTTCTCAAAGCCTTAGTACTTTGAAGTCAGACAAAATTGCAAAAACATAATTTTGAGAAAAATGCATTTAAAGTATAGAACAGAACAAAAATTAAAGAAAAATAACTTACTTTTGTAACAAACATTTTTTTAGTAATTTATGATATTTGAAGGTTCTTATGATAGCAAGAACATATTAAATTAAACATAGAAAAAAAATTATAGGCAGTTCCATATGTGAAGGAAATTGGACGATTTGCTAGAATTCATAAAAAAAAGCTTCATAATTTTAATTTAAACAACTAAAAAAAATTTTGCTATTTCTTTTATCTTAAAATACACCAGCATCATAAGCAACACCTTCTTTTCCCTCCATATCTATTCTTTTTCGTAAAAATAAAAATTTTACCAAAATACTCGAAGAACAAATGATCATCAAAACATTAGCTAAAGCAAAACATTGAAATGCAATGGTTTATAAACAGTTACTGCTAAAAGTAATTTACTCAAGTTATCAGTGTCTTCTTCTTTGATTAGTTTTGTAAAAACTGGAATATTATTAATTGTGTCAAAGGTTTGTTCTTGGATGAAACTAAATGTAAACACTACACGTGGCCCTTTGAAAATGGCAGATCGGACATTTAAATCCTTTGCGAGCAGTTATAAAATGCTTAATTAGTAACTGTTTCAACTGTCCCAAAGACATGAAATTTTGTACACAGGTTCTTAAATGTGTGTATTATCATTTTCGGAAAAAAAATGATTTTTTGACGGATTTTTGGGGAAAGCGGGGTTTGGGTCTCCCTAAAGGAAAATTATTGTTGAGAGAGGTAAAATTGAAGTAAAGTAAAGGAAAATCGGAAAATAAATTTCTGGTGATTTTACAAAATATTAAACTTCTTCACAGAGTCAGGATATCTTAAAATCCAAAGCATCCATTAAATCCCAAGATTACTCTCCTATCCTGGAAATACAACTTTTGAAGCAAGACTACAGAATATACCGCATCATTTCTGTCACAAGAACTAACGTACTTCACATTTGATCATAGATCTTATTTATGGGAAAAGGGGTTCAAAAAATTCGAAAAAAGTGTAAAATACGAGGATAAATGGAATGTTCTACCACTACAGCTTTCTAGCTTTAAAAAGGCAAACAGTTCGAAAAACTTCATAATCTAACAAAATGCATTAAACATAATATATTTTCACTAATGTTTATTTTTGCTCGACAGTGGCCCATGTGTTACAGAAGTGGAAGTTGAGAGGTGATTGTCGGAATGTGCCCCGATTCGGCAGACCCACGAAACTGGAAAACAGAGACCGATGGGTGCTGTCCAGAGAAATTCGGAAGAACTGTACCAAAACGATGGCCTACATACTCCAGGAGTTTCAATGGGTTGTTTCGAGGAATACCATCCGTAAGGAAATACATCTGCTTTGTTTTCAAGGTCGTGCTGCCGCCCATAAGCCTTTGATCCCAAAGTCCAACCACGCTGCTCGGTTAATGTGCTGCAAAGCACGTAGAAAGGGGACAGTAGATCAGTGGAAACGAATTCTCTGAAACTATGAATCAAGGTTCAACCTCTACCGTTCGGATGGCAGGATCTGGGTCTGGCGTCAACCTGGAGAACGCCTCCTGCCAGAATGCATTGTACCCACAGTAAAGTTCGGCGGAGTGGAATTATGGTTTGGGGGTGCTTCTCTTGGTATGAACTGGGACCCTTGGTCCCAATGCATGGTAAGCTCAACGCCGACGCCAACTGCACTATTTTGGATGACAGCGTGCTTCTTACGTTGTGGCAGTTTTTCGGGTTGGACCCATGTTACTTCCAGGACGACAACGCCAGGTGTCATGTTGCGAGGTCCACTATGGATTGGTATCGTGACAATGGGGTTAACCGAATGAAGTGGCTTGCCCAGAGCCCAGAGCTGAACCTTATCGAGAATCTCTGGGACGAGTTGGATCGCCGAATTAATGGGTGCAAAAACCGTCCAAAATCGGTGAAGGAACTTACATGTATTCTACAAGCCGAGTGGAAGAAAATATCACGAGCCGTCACACAAGGACTTATGGAAAGCATTCCCCGGGGGGTTGAGGCTGTAATTGCCTATCGTGGATGCTCTACCAACTATTGAATATGAATAAATTTTGTTTTCATTTTCTATCACAGGTGTCCAAATACTTACTGGTAGATAGTGTATAGCTTTTCGTTAATTCCTAGTATTGAAAAAATAAAATGCCACCAAACAAACGGGCTAGATTTGGTGGAAATAAAAATAATTCCACAAGGAATAAAATACTATCGGCCAATCAACAAGCTTGTCGGAATGTGGAATCTGAAGAACACAAATTTCGAAGGCTGGAAATGATAACATTGTTACTGCTGTTGAGAGAACTGAAGAATCTAAAGAAGAGAAATATGCTAGCATGGAAGGTGATCGCACAGCTCATGCTGTTAAGAGAGCTGAAAGAACAAGACAAATTGTGAGATCCACCAGTTTAGAATTACAAGGTGAAGCTTTTGTTTGCAATCCAGTAAGTGGAGTCCTTTCATAGTTCAATGATTATAGGCTGAATCTAGCTGAATTCCGAGGACTTTATTATAAATTTATATACTTTTTTTATTGGGTTTTTATATTATTGACGTGTATGACACTTAACATTCTTTTTTAGACTATTTTATTTATACCGTGTTTAATTTTTCATGGAGAGTTCACAAGGCCAAGGCACTGGCATTTTTTCTTTCCAGATTTTAGTGGTACAATGATAAAAGGGTGAATCTAGATGACTTCTGAGGATTTTATTATAAATTTGATTATTTTTATGTCGGGTTTTCATTTTAATGATTTGTATATCATTTTCCATGACTTTTTATACTATGTTATTTATGCTCTGTTTAATTTTTAAATTGACTTTGGCAAGCAGACATTCTTAGAATCCCAGGCGTCACCAAGTAATCCTGCTAGTATATATATATATATATATACACACACTCTGTCACAAAAAAATATATGCACCCAAAAGAAATCGAGCTACTATCACGAAACTTGGTAGGAAGGTAGTCTGGTAAGAGATATGCAAATGATTAAGACAAGGGTAAGCGCGCTATGTGCACATGAGATGCACAGCTGGGAGAGTTTAAAAGCATGATTGCTCGTGCCATAGTGTTATTCAAACAAATCTGTCGACTTGGATGGCCGGTATTCTGACTAGAGATGCCTCTGAGACGTAACCGGTGACAGTACGAACAATTGTCAGACTTTCAGAGAGGGCGTATAGTAGGCCTCAGAGAAGCAGGTTGGTCGAACAGGCGTACCGTCCGCCACGTCGGTCGGAGCGATATGGTAGTTACTCGATGTTGGCAAAAATGGATCACGGAAAGGATAGTCTACCGTCGCGGAGGATCGGGGCGTCACATGAACACAAATGCACGCTGCAATCATAAGAGCGGCCACGTCCGCACCAACAACGTTGCTAGAATCGATTCGATGCCATTTACCACATTCCAGACATCCGGTGGTATCAAGGGAAACCATTCGAAGACTACTGGCCGACGCAGGTATAAGGAGCCGACGTCCATTAAGACGCCTATCACTGACCCCACTTCATAGGCAGTGTCGATTGGATTTTTATTGACTTCGGGCAAGCTGGAGCGTGACCGACTGGAGGCGTGTCATCTTCAGCGATGAATCCCGATTCAGTCTCAATGCTGATGACCAGCGCATACGCGTGTGGCCAGGCCACCGGTCCGATCCGGCATTTGTTGTCGAGAGGCATACGGCGATTACATAAGGTGTGACAGTGTGGAGAGCGATTTGTTGGGACACTCGATCACCTCTAGTCGTCCTTCAACGCACTTTGACGCCACGCAGTTACGTAGACGACATTTTAAAGCCAGTTGTACTGCCTTTGCTATCAAGTCACTCAGGTGCCATTTATCAGTAAGACAACGCTCGTCCACATACTGCGCGAAATCTCCCAACAATGTCTTCAAGTATATGGCGTACTCCCATGGCCTGCCAGGTCACCAGACCTCTCGCCAATAGAGCACTTCTGGGACGTGATTGGAAGGGAACTGCAGCCGTCCCAGAATACTGGTGAATTAACTGCCCAGTTGCAAAGATTATGGCATGATCTTCCGCAGGAGGTCATATGTGACCTCATTGATTCGATGCCACGCCGTATTTCGGCTTGTATAGCTGTCAGGGGTGGATTTACTACCTACTGATTTGTAACATTTTTCATGCCATATCTTATTAATAAAACGATCTGTTCTTCTGAATTTGTAATCATTTGCTTATCTCCTTATACACTAGATACATGTTAAGTTTCGTAATAGTAGCTCGTTTCCTTCTGTGTGCATATTTTTTTATCTGACAGTGTATATGTGTGTGTGTGTACGTACTATAGCGAAATAAGAGAAATAATATGAAATACTTTCAACTTTCAGCAGATGAAGAACTTATATGAAAGTATTATTTTTTTAATGTGATACTGGAGTTCAATATTAGTGTGTATCTTGATGATTCAGGCTACAAACATATACAGCATTAGGTTTCTTTTTCTGGAGCCAAAGATAATATTTGTTTTGCCGAACGCAAGATTATATGCCAAGGGAAGCAAATAGCTTTGGGCCGCAGAAAACAAATAACATACTTTAATATGGACTAAAATTCCGTGTGTTATCCGCGAATCTTTCATGTGATCTGTTTTACAAATATATTATTTGACCACAAAGTTCTTTCTTACAATGATTTATTGCGGGTTATTTTCGAAAGACATAAATTTGGTATTTCTTATTTAATACAGGTGAGCATGTTTTATTTTCTCAAATTTAATGCATAAACTTAGTGGGTTTTCGAAGTTGAAGGAAGCATAAAGAATACAAAAAAATGTACGTTATACATTGCATATGTAATACACAAATTATTATAAATTATCATAATAACGCATTTTTCCCAGTTCTAACAACCTTGTGATAGAAATGATCTCTTGGGAGGCTTTTGCTAGCTTTATCAAAAAATTGACTGGAAAGGTATGAAATTACAATTCCATTATAACCCTTCATAATGCTAACGTAAATGAAAGCATTATCCATCCGAGAAGTTAAACAGCATAAATACCAAATTTTGGAACCTGGATAGCATTGGACGCAAGTGACAATCGTGTAAAAATCTGTTAAACTATTTAGGGATACGTTTTAGGCACGATTTGTAGAAGGAACTAGCAGGAAAAATGCAAATTAATCTGGGAAGGAATGCAGAACTTCTAACTATTTCCTAAAGGCAACATTAATGAAGGATCATGATTCCCAGAGAAGAAATAAAATGAAGGTAATTAAATTTTTAATTAAATAAGAATGAATATAGTTCATATTGCAATTTATTCAACTTATGTATGAAAGGATTTGTCGGAAAATATTTCTGGAGAATTTATTTGAAACTTTATGAGCATTCGAAGCAAGAAAATCTGATATTTTACGTCTTTCCTAAAGTTAATACAGGTATTAAGAGGTAATAATTGAAGTCCTTTTATTTGCGTATATTTTCCAATGATTTATAAGCTAAAAAGTACTCTGAAGTAATAAGAGTGTTCGGACGGAGTTTGCTTTTCTTCAAACCATAGGCAAGAAACAGAACTCTTTAGTCTGTAGGATTCTTCTCCATTAAGTACAAGAGAAATGTCCTTTTTCCCAAATCAATAGACGAGTTGCATTTACAGGTGCGATGCGAGGCATATGAGGAGCCTCGTGGAATAGAAACTTTTTAAAATGATGTTCTCTGCGAGTGGCATGCGAAAATAGTTTCTAGCAGTTTCACTCACTTGTGCGCTTGGCTGTTGAGCAGTAATACGTCGACTAAATGTAAAGTCACGACTAAATGTTAGGTCTACAGCACACTGAGAAAGCGCGTCTGAAACATTCCTGTCTTAGATAAGCTGCGTTGAATAACTGCTACAGAACTCACATTGAAATACTTTTTCCCCCAACGGCTGGGAGCTGAGCGATAATCTTTTCCAGTGAGAAGCCAGAAGTGTATGACCACTTCGCTGCATGCATTGCATGCGTTGTTCCGCATGCGTCATCACAGGGTTAGGGTCCACGCTACACCCGTTTGGTTCCGCAATTTTGACTCGAGTCAAGTGACGAGACTGGAACACTTGACCCCGCATCTCCAGATGTAATGTTTGGGAACTTGGAGGACATTGCAGCTACGACAGATTTTTCCTTGCACCAGTCGCCATTAGTGTACACGTCGGTGGTTTTGTCAGTGTCGGGTATCGAACCAGCAACTTGCAGATAACTGGCTCGATGCCTTTTCTTACTGGGCCACCTCGCTCACTACATCGAAATCATAAGTTTTGGGGAATTCGACACGCCGTGCTTGTGACGCGACACGTGACAAACATGCGCCTTACTACTGCGACACCGAAGAGACAACGACAAAATGGTGCTATCACGTCGCATGTTTGGAGAGATGTAAGCACTCGGCGCACAAATAACTGATTTTTCAACGCAGATTGAGTAAGACATGCGTGTTTTAGACACGCGCTTTCTCAGTGTATGACAGTCCTTAGGGTCGACTTCGACGACCCTATCATTTATTCATAAGTGATATTTCATTAATGAGGGCTAAAGAAAAAATTCTTTATTATATTCCGTTAAAATACTATATCATAATGCGAAAAAATAATAACCATCCTTTTACGCTGTCTAGAGCAGTTTTAGAGCAATTTAGATGCATTTAAGAAACGTCTTTGTATGTAATATTACCTCATTATATTTCATCTATTCTGCTGAAATATAATGAGCGATGAAACGACGACGACACACTCACTTAATTAAAAATACTTTTATCGCAAGGTCATTTTGAAAGCATTAGAGAACAGCTTTTTAATTGACTCCATTAAATTATGAGCACGTTCCCAGTAGAAGTTCAGCATCAGTAAATGTTTCAGTAGCGAATCAGTAAAGAAACCTACTGATCAGTACTGATTTTTACTAATCCTGAACCCTTGCGAGAGAAACCTATGTCTCATGAATGGAAAACAAGAATAGGTCATTTTGGGAAATTATTCCAAAAAGATGTTAAAATTACTATACAGCCTATTTACTAGGTGTTAATTATTTGAAAAAAATAGCCCTTTACATTTCAGAAATGTGAATGCATAAAAAAAGAGATTTAGATAAGTGAAAAAATAATACATATGTGCAACATATCTATTAAAAGAGTTATTTCGAATTCGAGGTATGTAAAAACTGCACAAAGAGAGTTTCTGAAAAAAAAAACAGAATCGGTCATGATACACAAATAATCCATGTTCGATGAACCGCTAACTCCCACGGCATGGGACAATTACAATGCTAGAGACCACATATTGACAAGACAAACAACCGCAAAGAGCTTTTGAATACGGCATACAACTCTTTTTACATGGAGACGATGCAATAATCTCGTATGAGTTATGAATAGCCAGAAACAATCTCATGAGTAAAAGCTTCTGAAAATCTTATATGAAGATTTATTAGATTAAAAACCAACCTACTCAATATCTAGACGTTCATTCTCTAGTTATTTATAACGATTACTTGAGCGCATATCTTTTAAACATTGCTGTTATGCACTTAGACGGTTTATTCGCTCTTATATGTGTGGGTATATACGCTCCTCTGGTATGTGTGGGTATGGATGTGTATTATTGAGACCATATAGACATGGGAGTTTTTAAAATTTGATGAAGGAGAAAATTGACTATTATAATTTCGATTTATTCTCCACTAAACTATTTTCTCTGTATATTTTCTCATCATATATCCCATTTTCCCCGAATAAATGAAGAGTAATACTCCGGAGTAAGTTTGACCTCAAAATCGGGATCAAAACCAAATTTTGTATGAATGATGGATATTTTAAACGAAAATATCTTACCAGATCATATCCCAGATATATATATATATATATATATATATATATATATATATAACATATAAAACCAACAAACCTTAACTAATTTCTAAATTCTTTTAAATTCCCTTGGGCGTAAAGTTAATTGCGCAGTTCTAGAACAAAAGAATTACAGTAAGTAATCTAAAAACTAAAGTAGGTAATCGACATATCGTCCCTTAAAATCCCCAATCTCTCGCGTAAAACTTATATAAGAAAACAGATGACTTCTGTCCCAGATTCCTGGGTTTAGCCAATAATTCCAGAGCTAATAGGTCATGTGACAAAGGGCTCGTAAAGTCTATAAAAAGCATGCCTACAAGAGTGGATTTTGGCGTGACTCTGTTGTTTAATAAACACGCTGTAACCTTTTGAGCAGAATGTCAATAAATTTCTATTTGCTGATTTAAAATGCGGTGTTATTGTTGACCACTCGACTACGACTATCCTCTTCTGTGGCATGCCGGTTCCGGTCATCATTCCAACGGTGCCGGGCCGGTATGTTACATATATATATGTATATATATATATATATATATAAGCTCCCATGTCTATATGGCCTCAATAATACACACCCATACCCAT
>OU015491.1:35036309-35181309 GCA_907164885.2 Dolomedes plantarius
TACTTTTCCTCATAAAAACTATACACATGAAATGTCCAGAAAATAACAAACATGTTACTTTTCCAAAATTTTTAATGTTTTCTGCTAGAAAATAATAAATTAAACTGGAAGAAGAGATCTATAGTCGCATTTGTATGACACAATAAGAAACAAATCAAATACATCAACGACGATGAATTAGAGTTCGTTGGATTTCATCGTAAATTCTCGTGACAACAAATAGTGGGTTGGGAATATATATTTTTTAAGTTTATGTGTAAGAATTCTTCAATTTTTGGTTGAATTAAAACCATGCACAATTCTTACAGTTTGATATTCTTCCTACTCTTCGTTTAATAATCTTTAGTTTAAGTAAATATTTTTCAATAAGAAATGACAGCGATTTTCTAATCATAATTTTTTATTCATTACTGTTTATATTATAATAAAGCCTACGAATTCAAATTTAAAATAATCTTGATAAGGGTAATTTTAATTGAAAGAGAAAGGAAACAATATTTTTCGAATTTTTTGTAAATTAAAAATAAATTCTCAGTAATTTTTACGGGGAATAAAGAGATAATAAATAACCCTTTCATATCATATGATTAATTAGAAATGCTGAAACAGAATTATAGTTCTGTCGCATGCAACGTTTGAAATAGATACTTTCCTTCAAGTTGATTGATACCATTAAATTTGAAAATCTTTCGAAGTTTATTCACATCTCATTTGAAAATGATGTTTAAATATCCTTCACACACATTTTATATTTTGCGAATTGCTTCTACATTGGAACGTCAAATTTGCTAGATTCTCTAAGTCACAAAAAATACGGGTCTCAATTTTACTAAATCCCTTTCAAATTTTCACATACCGAACACACAATTTTTTCTGTTTTTAATGGGATTTTCAAAGCATGTTTTTTAACTATACTGTTCAGGTTTTAAAAAAATTTAATTATACCTTCATTTCGTAGTCAAGTTAAAGTAAAATAAATAGTGTTAAATAAAGGATAAAATTATACGAAAAAAGTTTTTCAGATATTTTTACATGGGGCAAATAGACATAAAGAAAAATAATTTTGCTATAACACATCGAAATTACATAATATTAAGTTGTTTATGAAATTCAGAGTTTTGGTACTGATTTATCTGTTCAAAACCCAATAAAGGAAGTTCCTAAACATTTTTAAAACGCATATTTCAAGGGCATAAGTAAAATAAAGTGGTCAAAAATTTAAGTAGATTGTATTCAATACCAAGATAAATTCACAAAAGATATACATTAATATATTTTTTTAAATTTTGTCTACTTTTAGCTTAAAATATAAAATTATTCTTTTGATATAAATAATTCCCTCGGATTTTTAGCTTCTTTATTAGAATAATTAAATTGTTGATTTTTAAAATTGTAAAATAAAATGTTACTTAAAGATCCTCAACTTTTATATCAAGATTATTTTTGACAAAGTTAGAACGGAGAAAAAAAAATTTTGAAAGAGAAACTAATGACTCTTTTTACAAGAAAAGAACAAAATATTTTCCCAAAAGATTTTGCATAAAAAGAAAAACCCAGTTTTTCAGTTCCTTTGATTAAAAATTTTATTTTAGTATTGTAGAAGTAGGTTGAAATTCAATTATTTCAGAGCATTTCAGTACTAGAAGGAAAATTTCCAGAATTGTTTCCGCTGTTGTGTGACATATTGCATGACATATCTTTCAGTTCATCAATGGTAGTATTGTACTACTTATGAATGTAGTATGGATAAAATGCAACTTTCATAAATAATAACAGTTGCATGTAGTGTAATTTCTGTACAGTGCTGCAAAAAATGAAGAATTCAATATACTACTCAGACGGTGAGGGATTTAGTTTGTAATTCAGTGCAGAAAAACTGGCATATAATTGTGCCTTAATTGTAAGACTACGGCGTCCCTGATCGTTTCGTTAAATCTGGGTTTTAAAATTTCAATTAACTTTTTAGTGGATAGCTCTGTGAGGTAAGTATCCTTAATTTCTTCCCATAGGTATTAAGTGTAGACTAAACGCATTTTAAAGTGGAGTTAAATAAGTGAATGTTAAGTGAGCATTAAATATAGAGAAGAGTTTTAATGTTAAGGATATTAACTGAATATTAAGTTATATTAAGTTCTATTAAATCGTATTACGTTATTTAGGTTAAGAATATTTAAATAATTATATATATATATATATATATATATATATATATATATATATACTCCTCAAAAGTGAAATTGCAACACCATGAAGGAATGCTCGTAGCGATGTGAAAATAACAGGATCGGTAGAGGTAAGACACATATGCAGATGATTAAAGATCCAAACAAAGATATCGAAAATTAAACTGTTTGTTCAGTATCGAATGTGCCCACCACTGGCAGCTATACAGACCTCTAAATGGTGAGGCATACTGTCTATCAGGCTATAAATGGTCTCCTAATATATTCCTTGCCACTGCAGCTCTCAGTTCCTCTACGGTATGCGGCTACGGTGCCCTGTGCATCGCAAGTCCGATGGCACCCCACGCATGCTCGATGGGAGAGAGGTCGGGCGAGGCTGCCGGCCAGGGAAGGATGTGAATTCAATTGAGGCAGTTCATAGTGTGACGTGCGTCATGAGGCCGGGCATTGTCCTGCTTTAATAACGTGCGGGGGGGGGGGGGAGGCCTGCACAATTGGCCGAACCACAGGCATAACAACTTGTGTTTACATACCGGGCCGATGTTAAACTGCCAGTAATGTTCACAAGGGTTGTCCGCTGTCCGACCATGATGCCACCCCAAACCATGAAGCCCGGTGTGCGGGTGGTGTGACGTTCCACAATATGGGCTTGCATGTAACGTTCTCCCCGAAGCCACCACACATGCCCACGACCGTCATTCCTCCATAAAAAACTCGGGATTCATCTGAAAACAATACCCGATGCCATTAGTTCGTTCAGTAACGATCACGTCGACACCAAGGCAGACGGGCAGCCCTGTGTTGTGTAGTTAAAGGAACCCTGGTGGATGACCGCAGTGCGGGCATCCCTGCCTCATGCAACCTGTTACGGATGGTTTGTCAGGAGACAGATGTCCCATCTGACAATGGTAGGTAGGTTTGAATATGACTTGCAGTGGCGAACGGGTCCCCACGAAACATTCGCCAAAATTGCCTATCAGTGCGATCTGACGTTCACCTGGATGATCCACTGCCTCTTTGCCGTGTTCTCAGATGGTCCTGCGTCCATCGTGCCACGCATTGCTGAATTGCCAACACGACTGGCAATTACGCGCATGCACAAGCCGAGCTCATGCAGTTCTAGGATACGTTCTCGTTCCTCAGACGATAACTGCTGGTATTAAGCTCGCTGATGTGTCCGAGGCATTTTCTACCCTTTTTCAAGTTCCGTTACAACAATAGTCTGTCATTGATAGCATACAAAGAGTGGGCCAGCTACTGGGTTTTATAGCCAGAAACTGGGTATCATGTGACCAGATACGCACGCGCATTTAATCCTTTGTATATCTCTGACATCTACCGATCCTGTTATTTTCACCTCGTTACGCGCATTCCTTCAAGGTGTTGCAATATTGTCTTTATTTCTAATAAGCTAATATATATATATATATATATATATATATATATATATATATATATATATTTTTTTTTTTTTTTTAAATTGCTGAAAAGGGCTTCTCGTGGAAGTCCTTTCCAGCAATTTAAAAGGACGACCAGTTTAGGAAACAATGAATTTAAAGCTACCATTTATTGAAACATAAACAGCACTTGAAATTCAAACACTAAATCCATTAAACAACGGCCAATAGTATTATAGTTTTCTCCAACAGCAAACTCATTGAAGCAGTTTAATGCCCTCACACATTCTCTTAATCGGATTCAGAGTCTTTATTTCTAATAAGCTAATACCGTGGCTCCATTTCTCAGCTGTTGCTCAATTGTTTTAAAAATTATCTGTCTCCTCTTCGTTTGGTGGCGTTATATTTGAGATGTTATATATATACCTTCAAAGTCCAATTTTTCTATTTTCATTAAAATAAAATTTCAGGGCGCTTTTCTCTTTCCAAAATTATATAGTATGGACAGGTTTGAAAATTAGGATAATGAAATGTGAACAAAAGCAGCTACAAAGGAAATTTCTTTAAGGAACGGTTAAACAAAGAGTTTTAACTGAAATTTACAATTTTTTACTAAATGTTATTTTTCATTTCCAGCATCTAGCAATTACACTTATTTTCAGAGATCTGCATGCTATGGGGCTTTCACATAAGTGCAATCATTGCCGCATTCAGAATACAAACTTTAGTTGCAACACCTGATTGCAAGAGCAGGTACCAAAGTATACATTTATTAGTATAAACACATTAGAACCCGTGTCTTTCAATAGTGCTATATATATCGGCATTCATATATCGGCAGCGCCTATATAAGAAAATGCGTGTCTGGCGAATCTGTTAGATCCGTTCCTGCTGCTACGATTACAGGTTATTACGATTTACGTGACTTTGAGCGTGGTGTTACAGTCTGCGCACGAGAGATTGGACATGCCATCTCCGAGGTCGCTATGCAATTTGGATTTTCGCCCACGACCATTTCACGAGTGTACCGTGAATATCAGGTATCCGGTAAAACATCCGGAAAAATACCTTGAAAGAACTGGACCGTCGACGACTGACGAGAATCTCTAAACTAGATAGACGAGCAGCACCTCCTCAAATCACAGCGGATTTCAATGCAGTGGAATCAACAAGTGTCAACTTCAGGCACATTCGTGTACCGTTGTTGACTGTACGGCACAAAGCTCTAAGCCTTGCCTGGGCTCACCAACACCTACATTGGACTGTTTATGACTCGAAACATGTTGCCTGGTCTGACGAGTCTTGTTTCCAATTGTATAGAGTGGATGGACGTGTACGGGTATGGAGACAACATCATGAATCCATGGACCGTACATGTCCACAGGGGACGGTTCAAGCTGGTGGAGCTTTTATGATGGTATGGGACGTGTGCAGTTGGCGCGATATGGGACCCTGATACATCTAGATACGTCTATCAGTTGACGGGTACATAAGCATCCAGTCTGATCATCTACATCCATTCATGTCTATTGTGCATTCCGACGGCCTTAGACAATTCTAGCAAGACAATGCGACCCCCCCCCCCCCAATTTCGAGAGTTGCTACCAAGTGGCTGCAGGATCACTCTTCTGACTTTAGCCACTTCTATTGTCCACCTAAATCCCCAAACATTAACATTATTGAGCATATCTAAGATACCTTGCAACGTGCTGTTCAGAATAGAGATCCCCCCTCTCGAAGTCTTATGGTCTTGTGGACAGCCCTGCTGGATTCATTGTGTGAATTGCCCCCTCATACATTAGTCGAGTCCATGCCACGTCGTGTTCCGGCACTTCTGCGTGCTCGAAGAAGATTGCCAGACTGAGACAGGAAGCGGGCAGAGAAAGTGCACGATGGTGTTTACATGACGAAAAGTTACAAAGAGCACCGGGGACCCAAATTAGCATTTGTGGGGATATTTAAAGAATTGATAATTAAACACTTGATCTAAAGTAATAATTAACTGTTTTAATTAAAGGTATCATTAACTGTTTTAATTAAAGGTATCATTATATGCGATGATAAATATAATTAGAAGCACTCAACTTTGGGCTGAGTGAGTTCAGATTGCGAAGCATAACGGGCACGCAGCAGAATGGGATTCTAAAACGACATAAAGTGATAAGACATTTTACCGTTTTTTCTATTGCCAACCTTATTTAATTAGTATAGTTTCACCACTGATTAAAATTAGAAGAATTCTTTACAAGATTATTAATGCAATAATTACCATAATGATTTTTATATTTCCTTATTTCTAATAATTTAATTAGTGAATGGTGAAAATAATTATATTTTAACTTCGTAAGAGAAGTAGAAAAATAGGAAAACTAGATTTAGTCTCACATTTGTTCATCCTGAACACATAATAATTTGCATTTTTGTACTGTTAAATAAACTTTCAAAGAATGAGAATTTCTTAAGGAAGTTAATAGGAAGGCGCGGCTTTGATCTAAGTTAATTCTCTGGAAATTACAAAGAAATGTATTGACAGAACAGTGGGAAACTGGAGCCAATGAAAATCTTTTTGACAAATCGTCTTTCTTTGATTTTCTTTCGAAAGAATATGAATAAATAAAAATGTTTAAGGTATCAAAATGCATTTATTGGTAAGAAGTAGTAGTTCATGTTTATATGTAATAAACAATTTAGGTAGTAAATAGTTTAAAGGTACATAATTATTGGTACATGATTATTCTCGTGAAGATTATTTATGAAAGCATAACTCAACGACATTTATTTTATTACATCAGATCACATTTGAAACTTAATGAATTTTACAACATACTACACTGATAGAAAAAGGAGCTTCCAACTTCACATTTTTTGTTTTCAACACGAGCAGCAACGTCAAATTAATGGACAAAGTAACATATGAATAAACTAATTTAGACGTAGTCCACCCTATGAGTTGTGTTTATGCTTTTTTCACCATAATGCTATATATATATATATTGCTATATATATATATATATATATATATATATATATATATATATATATATATATATATATATATATATATATATATATATATATATATATATATATATGACATGTCCGGATTGACATCTCATGAAATAGTATTACATCGTGGCCGGAAAACTAAAAAATCAGCTTCAGGAACTAACTAATTTATTAAACAGTAAAGCAACACATCTTATTCGCTTCGAGCCAGGTCAGCGTCTCCCGCAAAAAAGCGCCAAAATAGAATTAGGTCAGAGAGGTTGCCAGAATTGGCGGAGGAAGTTAGTATAGTGGGAAGGCGAAGCGTTTACGTCAAGACAAGAAGGACGGGTTACCATGGCAGAGATGAAGTACAGAATGGGCGATTATAGGTAGTTAGTAATATTATCACACACACACATATATATATATATATATATATATATATATATATATATATATATATGATATAATCGTATTTATATATATATATATATATATATATATATATATATACGATTATATAATTTTAGGCTATCAAAAAGAAATGCGCCAGGTTTCTTGGGGAGGGGAAATTGCCCCTACTGAACAGCCGTATAAACGAGCTAAAATATCACTTGTCAAAAATTATAAAATTTTTGATTTTTCAGAAAAAAAGTAAAAGTCTGAAACCTCTTCATATTTAAAAAAAAGCATCTTGTGTCATACAAGCGCAAACTCATAACAATTTTCACAAATACGATGGAAATTAAGGGGAACATAATAATGATAATAATAACGCACTCGAGGAAAAATTATTGGTGTGCTTTATCGAAAACTTTCGGAAACCGAAAATGCCGTAACAATAAATTCCTCAAATAACAGCGTCCAAGAATTTACCTCAAGGAGAGTAATTATTTATCGATTTTGCATTGTTATACGACATCATCCCCGCTTCTGCGGGTATTTCGTCAATGGATATTTATGTCAAATTCAGTAATCTCTATTCATCTTTCTTGCGTCGGTGCAATGTATTATCACAAACTTTCTAGGACCTTTTCACATAAAATTCGCACTCATGGATAATATTTTTTCCATAGGGATCTATTGTTCCCAACTTCTTTAAAAAGCTAGTAAATGTTTTTTTTAAAAAATATTCGAGAATGCCCCTTTTAAAGTTTTATCATATAATACCTAAATAATTTTATCAAACTTTCAATTCGGAAGCTTTATTAATTTAAGTTTGAAAATAAAAATCGAGAGGAAATTATAGCTTTTATAACAATCAATATGGGTTCATAAAAATTAACATGAATAAAATATGATAATATTTAAACCTCATTCATGTTCATAAGTGTGAGACATATGAGTGTATAAGTATAACCTAGTTCATAACTATGAGAAACTCTCTTAACATTTTATGTAATTCTCTTACAATTCAGTTGAAAACCCGTATTCAATGGCATCGTCAATCCCTATGGCAGAGGAAAAAAAGATATCAAGGTTTCTTTATAATAATTGTCAAATTTACTGACCAAGGTTTGTTTTCCAACATAATCTATATATAGTCGTATAAAACAGTTCCGTAACTGACTGACTGACTCATAACGCACAGACCAAACCGCTGTACCTAAAGGGCTGAAATGCATGGCGATTCTTCTCATAGTGTAGGGGTGCACTAAGAAAGATCTTTGAAAAACTCTTCTTAGATTTCTTAAAACTAAATTTTTAAGCTGTTTTTTAAACTTTTTTTACGTTTGCATTTAAAATAATACATTGAGGGTTATAAAATTTATATCAAGAGAAAGATCATAAAAATTCATAAAAATTTGTAACATAAAAATTTGATCATAAAAATTTGTAACTTTTTTAAAGTTTGCATTTAAAATAAAAATTTGAGGGTTACAAAATTTATACCACAAGAAATATCATAAAATTTCCTTTTAAATCAATTTTTTTTCGAATTTTTACTTTCATTTTCTGATTTTTGGTGAATTTTTAAAGATTCATTTTTAGAATTTAATTTATTAAATACTGATCACATGGTTTCTTTTCTTTTTGCGATACTTTAAATTAATTTTGCGCCACGTGCATAACAACGAAATAAATTTACAAAAGGAATATTAAAATACGGTAAAAGATAAAATTTAACCACTAGACCAATTGAGTTTTTTAAGAATTTAATTCAAATTTGTATGTTTTATGGATATTAAACATACAAATTGATTTCATACATTGACCGTTGTATTTAATTTGAATATTTTCTTCTACATATTTTCTCTATAAAAATATCTGTTACGATTTTTTATGAATATATATATATATTTTTGGCATTAGTTGCATACATTGGCCGTTGTATTTATTATAAATATATTATTATTTTTTGGCATTAATTGCATACATTGACCATTGTATTTAATTTCAATGTACTCCGTAGCGAAGCACGGATATTCAACTAGCATTTTTCATAAGCCGAATGGCTTTTTTATCTCTGCGTCTACTTCTACCTTTACGTTTATCTAGATCACAAAATTAATCGTTATCACGAAACCTCAAAGTCAATCAAACTCCCCGTTCCTCCCATTTTCTACACGGTAATGCTCTGTCCTATTTTACCTCTTTATAACTACGCTGACCAAGATGGTTTATTTTTTTTCTTCTCGGAAGTTACGCACTGCCTAATGACAGGAAAGAAAACTAACCATCGGCTAAAGAAGAAAGGTCTAAATCAGAGGTACACAAATTGTGGGTCGCGACTCACAAAGGAGTCGTGGAAAAATTTAGAGGGGTCACGGATAGTCCGAAGTTAATTTATATCATATTGATTTTTTTATCATCTTATAGTTTCAATGTTTTAATATGAAGCTTATGCGTTTAAAATCACGCTTAATTTAATTTAAATTTTTGTTTATTTTTAACTTAGGGAAATAAAAATAAATTTTAATATTTAAATATGAAGTTTTAGGCACTTGAGATTTTGCAAAAAACACGTGTAGATTGGAAGGAAGACTTTTTTTATTGTTTCAGAGGAGTCCCGATAATCCAAAATCATTGTGACCAGACCTTTTACGGATTAACGAATTTTTCAGATTAAGGGAACGGTGGACATTAAAATTTACTTTTTTTACTTTTCATCATAGAGATACGAAATTTTGTACATATACACATTTCACTATAAATAAATAGAATACATTAAAAGAAATTTCCAGTCTCATTATAATTTTAAGATTTTTTTAAAAAATTTGAAATTTATAAACAAAATTTTAAAATGCTCCTTGCTACTTAATTTTTGAGATATTTCATCGATTTTGCATTTTAATCTCTTTAAACTGTACAACAAACAAATCTGGGTATCAATTATTTAATCCCTTGAATAGTTAATTTTTGAGAGATTTTTTTCTGAATTCCATCCCGATTTTCATCAAAATTTTGCCTTTTGAAAAGTTATAAATCAAATTTAATTACCTTAATGAAGTCGAATTGTAAAATGCATACCCAGTTTTTTTGTAAACAGCATCAGGATTCTTCCTTATCAATTTCATGAATTTTGAAGAAAAATTAAGTAGCATGGAGTGTTCAGTCTTCATAAAAGACTTATTATTTTTATTTTGTTTGTTAATAGTTCATTATAATAATCTTGTATTCACTTTGTATTTTGTTTATTTTTCATTTTGTATTTGTTAGTTAAGTTCCTGCTCACTAGGTGGCGCCACCATTTTTCTGTTAAGCCAGAATGTTTGTTTACGTTTTGTGTGGTGGATTCGACGCTATGTAGTGAGTCAAAAACAAAATGGCTATGGTCGCAATTTTGATGCGATTCCATTCATATTCGTGTTGTTCATGATTGACATGTTGAAGTCAATAATTCGTGTAATTCAAAATCTTATTCTTTATGTCAACAATTCAAGATATGTGCAAACATCAAGTCAGTTATTAAAGGTTATCGTATACTTGTTTTGAAAATCCTCTTTTGTATGTGATGTATTCAACGATTATTCAGCTGATGGTGAAAGGTAAGCCAATCCAATTTTGTTTGTAGTCAAAGAATAAAGAAGAGTAATTCACTGCACCTTTAAACACAACTCCCTATAATATTTTCTGTCGATAATGGAAACTAATACAGTCCACACGTTTAAGAAAGTATAATTAATAACTCCACTGAAACCACCATAAGTTTTGGTCAGTGCGAGCCGGAGAACTAGCATTTGTTTAAAAATATTAGAGAATTGAATTTGAATAAGAATATTTTAAAGTTTTTTGGTACTTTGAATCTTGTTTGTTTAAGATAATATGGCTCGAAAAACGAAGAAACCTGATGAGATAAAATTCAGATTTTGTGTAAAGGAAATACAACGTAGTGAATTAAAATTTAGAGCATTAGATATCTCAGACGATTCTGAAGGCGAAGCTATTTTATCAAAATTAAAGGATGATTTAAATCTATTGGAATCAGAACTAAAAAGGGAGTTTCTTGATATTTATGATGATGATGAGATATTGTATGTTCAATATTCTGAAGCTAAAGATAAAATATTTGATATGATTACAAAAATAAATGAGCGTTTGAAAAATTGTAAAATGCAAGATGGTGATTGCTCTAAATCAAGTTCTAGTAATTCTCATGATGGTAATTTAAAGCTTCCAAAATTTGAACTTCCAGTGTTTTATGGTGATATTAACCAATGGTTATCTTTTAAAGAAATTTTTGTGTCTGCTATTCACAATAATAAGAATTTAACAGAGTTGCAAAAGTTACAATATTTGACTTCTTCAGTTAAAGGGGCAGCTTCAAAATTAATTGCTGGATTTGCAATTTCTGCCCACAATTATAATGAAGCATGGGACACTTTAATTAACAGATATGATAATAAAAGAGAGCTGGCTTTTGCTCAGTTATCAAAAATTTTCAATTTAAAGCCATTCAAATATGCTAACCAGAAAACTATTTTGGAATTATTCGATACATGTAATGAGGCAGTTCGAAACTTAAAATCTTTAAATTTTGAATTTAATTCTTTGGTAGATTTAATTCTTGTTTTCCACTTACAGTCAAAATTAGATGATGATTTGAGAAGACAGTGGGAATTATTCGTTTCTGATTCAGAATTTCCAACATATGAAAACTTAATGAGTTTTCTTGATAAACATGCTAAAAGCTTTCAACGGGTGTCAGAACAGCATAGTTTTAGATCAGAAATGAAGTCAAAAACAGTTGTTAAGCGTTCGAATGCAATGATTCATAATGCTGTTGTTAATACTAAAAATCGAAAATGGTCGTGCGACTTATGTAAGGAAATGCACGGTATTCATAATTGCCCCCAATTTAAAGGTATGAGTGTTCAAGACCGTTGGAATTTCGTTAAAAATAAAAAATTGTGTGTTAACTGTTTAAGAAATAATCATTTTTCTTCGAAGTGTCTTATTAGCACAGGATGTAGAACCTGTAAGCGTAACCATCATACAATGCTTCATTCGGAACCATTTAATTCAGATGTCAACTCTAATGAAATTCCAGTTAATAAAACAGCCGTGATTCCAGAAGTCACTGAGTCAAATTGCCTCGCGACTCAAACCAATTCAACCAATTGTCAAACGTTATTGTCAACGGCTGTGATACTAGTAAAGTCAAATACAGGCCAGTTTGTTTCTGCTAAAGCTTTAATTGATTCAGGATCGCAAAAATGCTTAATTTCTAAAGACTTTTGTGCAAGGTTGGGTCTCCCTACAAAAAATACAAGACACAGAATTTTAGGAATAAATAACAGTGTTGCAGAATCTTCAGCTTGCGAAGTTAATTTAACATTTACTTCGTATTTCAACACTGAATTTTTTAATATTGATGCTTTGGTAGTTGATAAAGTAACTTCAAATCTCCCTAATTTTACTTTTTGTTATCAGTCCTGGCCTCATCTTGAAGGTTTGCAACTTGCTGACCCAACATTCTATAAATCATCTTCGATAGATCTTTTGATTGGTGCGGACATATATGCTGAAATTCTAATAGGACAATCAATATTAGGTCCAAAGGGATCACCAAGTGCCATTAATTCCAAACTTGGTTGGTTATTATCTGGAGTGATTTATTCGCCATATGCTTCATCTACGGTTGTCAATTGTCATGCTACAGTAGATTTAGATACTGATTTGCAAAAATTCTGGGAACTTGAGTCTATCCCAAATTCGGTCATAATTCCATCAACGGAACAAAATTTTGTAAATTCTGTGGTCAGAACTGATTCAGGAAGGTATATGGTTGATTTACCTTTCAAGTCAACTCCAACTTTTGGAGATTCAAAATCTTTGGCATTGAAGCGTTTTTTGACCTTGGAACGAAAATTACAGGGTAATTATCCACTGAAGCAACAATATTCACAATTTCTTAAGGAATATTTGGAATTAAAACATATGGAACTTGTGCCCTATTCTGACCTAAATTCACCCAATTCTGTTTATCTCCCACATCATGGAGTAGTAAAGGAAGACAGTACAACTACCAAGTTACGGGTTGTTTTCGATGCCTCCGCCAAAGACCCCGAAGGCCATTCACTGAATGATTTTTTAGACATTGGGCCAAAATTACAGCCAGATATTTTCAATCTCCTTCTGAAATTCCGTACTCATCCCATTGCTTTAAGTGCGGATATTGAAAAAATGTACAGACAGATATTGATAAATCCTAAACATGCAGATTTCCAACGTATTCTCTGGAGATATAATTCAAATGAGCCCATCAACTCGTATAGGTTGTTAACGGTTACTTATGGTACCGCATCGGCTCCTTTCTTAGCTATTCGTACCTTAAGAGAATTAGCCAAAGACTATGAACTTGAATTCCCCGATGCATCTCGCATCATTAGAAATGACTTTTATGTTGACGATTTATTGTCCGGTGCAGATTCAATTCATCAAGCTCAACAGATAGTTTCCGATCTGAATAAGGTTATGAACTATGGACAATTCACGCTCCGTAAATGGACATCTAATTTCCCTGAAGTATTGTCAAACCTTCCCAATGAACTAAAATCAAGTACTCAAGAGACCACTATTGAGAAAAATTCTTCCATTAAAGTATTAGGTTTGTTTTGGAATTCGTCTAAAGACGTAATTCAGATTCGTATCTCTAAATCTGAAATTGTAACTACCAAAAGACAGTTACTTTCAGTAATTGCAAAATTTTTTGACCCTCTTGGTTTTTTGTGTCCTACTACTATTTGTTTGAAAATAATGATGCAAAATTTATGGAAGGAAAACATTTCGTGGGACTCACCTATTCCAAGCTTCATCCAAAAATCGTGGCAAGAGATTAATTCACAACTTGATATTCTAAAGCAGATCGAAATTCCCCGATTCTTAAATTTTGTAAAAAACTCTGATTCAAGTATTCAACTTCATGGTTTTTGCGATGGATCTGGCAAGGCTTATGCGGCAGTCATATACCTTCGGGTTATCACCTGTACCGGCGAAATTTCTGTAAATTTTACCGCTGCCAAAACTAAGGTAAATCCACTAAAACCTGTGACTCTACCGAGGATTGAACTTTGTGCTGCATTGTTGTTAGCACAATTGTGTCACGCTGTCCTACCAAATCTACCGATCACCATTCACGAAATTTTCTTCTGGTCTGATTCACAGATTGTACTTAGTTGGATAAATGCGCCTCCCGAGAAAGGAAATCAATTTGTACTAAACAGAGTCAACCAACTTAAATCGCTTGTCCCTGAGGGACAATGGCATTACATTCAAGGGAATATCAATCCCGCTGATTGTGCTTCTAGAGGAATTATGCCAAATAAATTATTGAAACATCCTCTTTGGTGGTCAGGACCACCTTGGCTTTCTGAAAATGCTAAAATTCCTTTTCATTCATTTGATTCAAAAACTTGTTCTCAGCCTGACAGTTACACTCTGGACATTATAAACCACGCTACACTAATAAAGACTGTACCTGATTTTCTTCTAAACTTTTCATCATTTTCGAAGTTGATTAGAGTATTTGCTTTTTGTCGAAGATTTATAAACAACTGTCGAAAACCCTCTGACAAAGATACAGGGCCTTTAAGCGCCATTGAAATTGATTCTGCTGAAATTCAAATTATCAAGATTCTTCAAGGTTGTGAATTTTCTAAGGAGATTCATTTGTTACAGAACAAGTTACCTTTACCTATCATCACTAAGCCCAATCTCCCTCGAAGCAAGGTAAAATTAAAATCTTATATTTGCGTTGTTATTTGTATGTGTACGAAAGCAATTCATCTTGACTGTGTCTCCGATTTATCTGCTCAAGCACTTCTTGCGTGCTTAAGACGATTCATAGGTCGAAGAGGACTTCCATCTGATATTTTCTCAGACAATGGAAAAAACTTTGTTGGACTTGCCAATGATTTGAAGGGGCTGTTTAAGCTGCTAAAATCCGAAGGAATTCAAGACTTTTCTGCCTCTCAATCGATCACTTGGCACTTCATTCCTCCCTATTCTCCAAACTTTGGAGGTCTCTGGGAAGCTGCTGTCAAATCCACAAAGGGACTGCTGGTAAAGGCTTGCAAGTCAGCAATCCTAAATTTTGAGGAGTTGACAACCTACCTTTGCCAAATTGAAGCTCTTCTGAATTCGAGACCCCTTATTCCTATGTCTTCAGACCCAGCAGACTTAACTGCTTTGACTCCCGGACATTTCCTAATTGGGTCATCTTTGTTGGATATTCCGGAGGCTCCGGGGAACATCACTCTACCTCTTAATGAGAGATGGACAGTGATACAGCAAATGAAATTGCATTTTTGGAATCGTTGGTCTCGTGAATACCTAAGCCATCTGCAACAGAGGCCAAAATCCAAGAGCTCATGTTTTCGGGATCTTCAAGTTGGAGATCTTGTGACTGTACACAATTCCGATGCACCACCTTTGAAATGGCTTCTAGGAAGAGTTATTGCAACATTTCCCGGGTCTGACGGACATGTTCGTGTCGTCAATATTCGGACTTCTTCAGGAGTAGTAAGAAGACCTTTGTCTAAGGTTGCCTTACTTTTGCCCCGCCCGGAGGATGTTCAGTCTTCATAAAAGACTTATTATTTTTATTTTGTTTGTTAATAGTTCATTATAATAATCTTGTATTCACTTTGTATTTTGTTTATTTTTCATTTTGTATTTGTTAGTTAAGTTCCTGCTCACTAGGTGGCGCCACCATTTTTCTGTTAAGCCAGAATGTTTGTTTACGTTTTGTGTGGTGGATTCGACGCTATGTAGTGAGTCAAAAACAAAATGGCTATGGTCGCAATTTTGATGCGATTCCATTCATATTCGTGTTGTTCATGATTGACATGTTGAAGTCAATAATTCGTGTAATTCAAAATCTTATTCTTTATGTCAACAATTCAAGATATGTGCAAACATCAAGTCAGTTATTAAAGGTTATCGTATACTTGTTTTGAAAATCCTCTTTTGTATGTGATGTATTCAACGATTATTCAGCTGATGGTGAAAGGTAAGCCAATCCAATTTTGTTTGTAGTCAAAGAATAAAGAAGAGTAATTCACTGCACCTTTAAACACAACTCCCTATAATATTTTCTGTCGATAATGGAAACTAATACAGTCCACACGTTTAAGAAAGTATAATTAATAACTCCACTGAAACCACCATGGAGTAATTAAAAATCTAAAAACCTTGAAAATCTGATTTGAGAAATACAGATTTAAAATTTATTACTACACTTACCCATTATAAATTACTTTGCAGAAGCTTCATAAATGATTTTTTACTTGAAAAAAAATTATTTTAGTACTAATAATCTACAGAAATATATATATTATTTACAATAACACAATCAGTATTACAATGACGAGATTTGCTGAAATAAAGGTCCACCGTTCCCTTAAGCGAAATCATTCTTGAAATAAACTTAAATACACAGTAACGTGACTGTATAAATATTACATATTTCATGTGATATACAGTTTATTTTATAAGGTCTGTTTAAACATAACCAAATCTCGGGACGAAATGGGTGATAAGAGAGCGGAACGCTGCGTAGTACAGTGCAGTAGAGTGTAAGTTTTGAAAAGAAAAGACAAAACCTTTGTGCTCGAGGAATAAGCAGGAAATCCAACTTAAATAAAGCACAAATAGCAGTAAGGTGCAACAATTTTGCATACGGCCGTTTCGAAGCTGCAAGGGAGCTTCTTCATCAGTGCCAAGAACTTAGTTTTCGGCTTTTTGAGCTGCCACTAAGTTCTTATCCTAATCTTATCTTATACTAAGTTCTTAGTCTGGTTGCTTAGCTGCCACTAAGCGACCAGACACGTGCGCATCAGCCGCGACTAAGTTCTTTGCTCTGATGAAGAAGCTCCTTTGCAGCTTTCAAACGGCCGTATGCAAAATTGTTGCACCTTACTGCTATTTGTGCTTTATTTACGTTGGTTATTTCCTGTTTATTAGATTGTAAGTTGTTTTAACAATACGTCACAGTGCTTGACAGTTGGAGAGGTGCAGCCGGGTGGCGGAGGAGGTTTGATGTAGCTCTACGCTACGTAGAGCAACACTCCGCGGCGACCCCAGTGGACACCATTTTTCTGACGCGTTGGCGTAATTTGGCTTCAAGGGAGTTGTATTCTTGTCTTCGACAAAAAAATTTAACAGATGTTTTCAAAATAATCTAGTTCAGTAATAATTAGTTCAGTACATGGTCTAAATTTCAATTTTCTTGTAGTTTTCAAATATATATTTTATATTACTTAGTATCACTGTGAATTTATTTTAACCTTAGTTCTTTTTGAATTTTGGTTTTGGATTAAGCGGACATTCGGATTATTGGGATTCTACTGTATTATGCAAAGTAAAAATTATATCAAAATCTGTACGATGATTTTTGAAACCGTTTCTCAAAATTTTCTTATTTTGTTTATCCATCCTTATGTTAACATCTACTTAATTTTTTAAGAAAATTTTCTATTGCCAAGAAATTTTCATAGGGGTAGCGTGACTTTTTATTGAAAGAAAATGGGTCGCAGTCAAAAAATGTTTCAGCACCGCTGGTCAAAATGATCGAATCACAAGAATGACATTCGATGGTGACTTTCAAAGCTCTAAAATATTTAGCTCCTCAACTATCCTTTAAGTTATTAAATCCAAATTAGAAATAATTTAACTGTTTGTTCATTTACTTTTCGACGCGATCTTGCACGACGTATCCAATATCATCAACGCAAATTTCAATTTTTCGCCTAATTGGTAGCACTTAGTATTAGAGAAAACTTAATTCAACAGGTTCATTTCGATTTTAAAAGTTACGAAATCTCCAATGACTTTCATATTTTACTCTTCCAATAAATGACTGCATTATTTATAATTGCCTTTAAACATATTTGTTTGAGAAATCTCCAGTTCTTGCTTATGTTTACTTCTATTCTCATAAAACAAACCATAATGATATTTTTGTGGTAGCAATTTGATACAAGCTATAATCAATATTCCGATACTTCCCTGATGAATAGAACTTCAATAATGTAAAGCTTTCTATCTGATGAATTCCTGCAAGTATTATTGCTGCGAAATTTCCCTTTCATTAGCCTGGAGTTAAACCAGAACACCGAGCTTTGGAAAGAGAATAATTATTTCTCTTTTGCACAAGGGAAGCATCCTTATCTATGAGAACTTGATTGCCTCTAACGAACACAACTGATCAGAAAATAAAGGAAAAAAAAGTAGAGAATTTTCATTCACGATAGCAATGATCTAACAAGTAGATATAAGATGAAAGAGGATGAAAGTAAATGTACGATGAATAGGATGAACGGGTTATGGAAGATTTATATTATTTGCTTCTAAAATATGGTCATTGTTTTCTTCATTTTGCGTATTTTACTACTCAGAAAAAATGAAAACGCATAATATTGCTGATATAGGCAGAGCCTGACTAAGGCAGGGGCATACGGGGCAGTTGCCCCAGGCCCCCAAATCAGAGGGGGGGGGGGCCCAAATTGAATAGAAAGTTTATTTTACGTATCCTTCTTTAATGAACTTTTTTTAACAAAATATCAGTACAGTGTAAAATCTGTCAGTTTTAAGTTAGCTTCTTCATTAATCTATCGTATGAACACAAATCTATATTTCGTAAATCCATGGCTTTCTAGGGCGGAATTTAGCTGAATTCCGCCCTAACGTCAGCAAGGATATGAATTTTTTTATGTATGTTTTTCTTAATTTATTGTTATTATTTTGAGAGTCTGCAATAAATAAGGTTTAAAAAGAAGTAAATGTTTAGGAAATCACTCAATACAAGAAATTAATTCAAATATAGACGTTGAAGTAAGAGTGGATACAATAGTTGCAACATCTACAAAACAATCAGCTAATAGGCCTGATATTGTTATTCACGATAAAAAAGAAAAGAAATAATATTTATTGAAGTTGGTATAACAAGCCAGGATCAATTGCAAATTGTTGGCAATGAAAAATCACGGAAATATAAAAGATAAATTTAAATAGCAATTTTGTTAAATTTTAGCTCTTCAGATGTGCTATATTCCTTTTAAGGATGGACATAGAATTGTCAGAAAATCAATAAAATGGCCATAACAATATTTCGTCTGACCATTGGAGGGGGGGGGGGACTTTATAGCTATTTTAGGTTCTAGTCAATTTTCTTGTTATACACTCATGGACAAAAAAATTAGCGCACCAAGAAGGAGTCGTCAAAATGAAACGAAATTTTACATACGTAATGACTACTTTGATATAAGTAAATGATAAGAAAATCAAAGAAAAAGGATAATTTATTTCAGAGAAAAAGGCAAAAGAACGGAGGAGTTAATACTCCGTTGAACCCCCTCTAGTGCGAATGCACGATGCGATACGATCGGACATTGAGTCATACAAGTTCTGTATGATGTCTTGAGACATTTCGTTCCATATTTGCTGCAACCTTGCCTCTAGCTCGTTCAAACTCGTGGGATGCCCAACTCGTCGTCCCAAATAATCCCAGATATGCTCGATTGGAGCCAAATCTGGGGATCGGGCAGGCCAAGGAAGGGTAGTAACAGTGCGGAGACAGTCTTGTGAACCCTTGCCGTATGAGGCCGAGCATTGTCTTGTTGAAAAATGTCTCCTGGGAGCCGTTGCATGAGTGGCAACACATGTGGTTGCAGAATTTCATGAACATACCACTGGGCTGTCATGGTGCCACGGAACAATACTAGGGGTGACCGTGTATTGTAGGCAATGGCACCCCATACCATCACACCAGCTGTGGGAGCGATGTGTCGCTGTACAGCAAAGGCAGGATTGAAGCGTTCACCACGGGCTCTCCACACACGAACACTATTGTCATCACTGCCGAGATTGAATCTGGATTCGTCTCAAAAGACGACCTGGTTCCATTCCGCTGCAGTCCAGTTTCCTCGTGAGCGGCAAAACTCCAAACGGAGGCGTCGTTCGGTGGGCATCAAGGGCAGCACACGTAATGGGCGCGCGATACCAACTGTCCTTCAGCCAGGCGCCTTCGTATGGTTAGAGAAGACACAGAGGCCCCTAGTGAAGGTGCTACCTGTGCCTGGATGGCGGCCGATGAAGCAGTTGGCTGCACGCGTGCATTTTTTAAGATGTGGCGGTCTTCTCGACGACTGGTCTGTCGAGGGCGTCCTGAGCCTGGTCTTCGTGTACATGACATCTCTCGGGTCCACTGGTCCCAACACCTCCTCACAACACAATCAGAGCGGCCTAATTGACGAGCTACTCGCCTAGCTGACCACCCAGCTTCCATCATCCCGACGATTCTCCCCCTCTCAAACTGCGACAACTGCTTATATTGTCTTCGAACACGACGTAATGGCATGTCTATCTCAGCTCTTCCTTTGTAAATGATTCAGCACACTCAAACAAGCTTTGATTACCTGTTTTATACTCCACAGAGTACGATGTTCAACGCCGTCTACCGGCTATACATAATGCGCAATCACGCTGCATTTCTAATCATTTGCATATCTCCCCGACATGTACCTTCATTGCAAGTTTCGTTACGATTCCACAATTATTTCTTGGTGCGCTAATTTTTTTGTCCATGAGTGTATATCCATAATGAGGAGAAAAATTTAAATACCTCCATAAAGTTCGGTTCTTTATTACTGAAGTAGTAAAGCAGAGAGGGGCCCCCAAGGAAGTTTTTGCCCCGGGCCCCAATTAGGCTAAGTCGGGCCCAAGATATAGGATCTTTGAGATTTATGAAAATTGGAGTATGACTTGTAAAATGCAAGCAACAGCAGACATGGATTAAAGCCAGAACATTTGTTCATGTCAGTTGAACAAAGCTTTATCGTCTTTCTTCTAAATATCTAAACAACACACACACACGTATATATATACATATACATATATATATATATATATATATATATATATATATATATATATATATATATATAATATTAAAAAACTAGTAATTTCTTAATTCAACACTCTTAACATTTAAAAACTATTAATTCCTCACTTTACTATTCCAAATTGCAAACCCTTTTTTAATCTCTTAAAATATTTAATTCCCTTTGGGCATTCGCGTTGAATTCCATTATTACAGCCTTCGGCAAAATCATTCATGATGGCTGTCTTTTTTAACTAAAGGGACGCTGCATGGCGTCAGTACAAGTTTAAATCAGTTCTGCACATCAACAACAACTTTAAATCAATCAACTATTAAGACACACCCTTTAATCACGTGATGGGGTGAAGTTTATATAAATCTTGACGTCCGGAAGTAGGACGGATTCCTGTATTTTCACTTGCTGCATCCATACCGACCGATCGGTCGGTGATCTCAATAAACATGTAGTTCGTGAAAGTTGTGCTTTGATTTGTGTCCGAGGGTTGAGATGAAATGCGGGAATGGACCTAAACATTTGTGATGCACGGCCGGGCGACAAGATGAACCATTACTCAAAACTATGCCACTCAGCCCTTCCTTCGTCGGCCCGCGCCCGTGTTATTACACATATATATATATATTATATATATATATATATATATATATATATATATATATATATATATATATATATATATATATATATATATATATAGGGTAACTGTAACTCTAGGATAGATGGCCATAGTTTTTATAGATTGAAATAAAAATTCTTAGAATGCAAACACAAGAAATATTTATGCATATTTAAAATTCTTATACATACACTCATCATATTTTGGGCAAACAATAATTAAACATCGAGAAAAAAACTGGGAAACATAGTTTGAAATTAAAATGGCAGATGGCCATCTGTCCTTCAAGCCGAGGAGAAATGGCCATCCAATACAAGAAAAAGTGAAGTTAAAATAGCAAAAAACAACACATTTCATATAGTTAATCATGAAACACTTACAGCAATTTACAAAGATGCAATTATATCACGGAAAATGAGTGAATAAAATTCGAATAAACAACATTTGAAGTATAATTTCAATCCTTCACTTTTCGTAAAATTTTACCACATTTTTGGCAAAGGTCTTGATAGTTTGTACACGTTTCATGGAACCACTTCAGGCACCTTATACAGTGTTGGAAATTGATTTATGAAGACACGGTTTTTTAACAAAAACTTCTTTCATATTCTTTTAAAATGTATGAAATTTCATACATTATACATGCTATGTATAACAAATGATTCACAAAAATGAAATTTCATACATAATAATAAACATAAACGTAAGGTCAAAAATTAGACTTTCGTAACATACAAACATGGAAATTGATTTATGAAATATCACATTTCATTGGCTATTCTGAAGTAATGTGACAAAAATTTCCATAAAACCAAGTAACGTGACATGCGCAGTAGACATAAAAAGCGTTATATATTGGAAGCAATACGTTTCAGTGATACTTTTTACGATGGGTAAACGAAAGTTGTTGTGTGAGGACGAAAAGAGCCAAAATCGATGCATATCTAGAATGTGAAAAAATCTGTTCCGAAAATCAGTAAATTAATTAAAAGATCTGTTGGTGTGA
This sequence comes from Dolomedes plantarius, assembly GCA_907164885.2. Lineage (NCBI taxonomy): Eukaryota > Metazoa > Arthropoda > Arachnida > Araneae > Dolomedidae > Dolomedes > Dolomedes plantarius. Next base: position 35,058,842 of record OU015491.1, read on the forward strand.
TATATACTATAGAAAATATTCAGCAAATTATGGCAAAAATTTTAACAAAAAAGGTAATCCACGTTTAAATAAGATGGAGAAAAGGGGGATTCTTCAACTTCTATCAAAAACCGGCCACAGTTCAAAGCAGATTTGTGCAGATCTATCCCTTCCTGTGACTTCTAGATGAGTTAGGCAAATTTTAAATTCTTCATGGAGCTTGAGATGGTCGAAGATGAAGTCTGGAAAATACTTCTGCGTCACAAGCAGATGTGTTGTCAGTATTGCGAGAAGTTCACAGCAATGGATGACAATTGGAAGAAGGTCATTTTCTACGATGAAAACAAATTTAATTTGGATGGCCCCGATGGTTTGAAATATTACTGAAGGGACCTCCGAAAAGAACCAAAATCTACATTCAGAAGAAATTTTGGTGGGGGAAGTTTGATGACTTGTGCAGCGATTGCTTGTGATGGCAGAAGTGAAATTGTATTTTTAAATGGTCGCCAGAATTCATTTGATTACAGCTCAGTTTTAGAAAATTCCCTTCTTCCATTTGCATGGCAATATTATAGTTTAGATTACATCTCCATGCAAGACAATGCAAGTATTCACACTTCAAATGCATTGAAAGGTTGGTTTGACGAACAGAATATTGATCATTTAGATCATCCACCTAATAGATTTGAACCCCCATCGAAAACTTTTGGGCACAGCTTGTTCGAAAGGCTTATGCAGATGGAATGCACTACACATCACTTTTAGAATTGAAAGCTTCAATCTGCCAAAACTGGAAACTAATTCAACACAAGTACATTCAAAATCTTGTTTTATCAATGCCATCTAGAATAAAAGAAACTATGATGCAGAAAGACGGCTTTACTATCTATTAATGTGAATGAAATGTGATATTTCATAAATCAATTTCCATGTCTGTATGTGACGAAAATCTAATTTTTAACCTTATGCTTTTGTTTATCATTGTGTATGAAATTTTATTTTTGTAACTCATTTGTTATACGTAGCATGTATAATGTGTGAAATTTCATTCCTTTTTAATGAATATTAAAGATGTTTTTGTTAAAAAACCGTGTTTTCATAAATCAATTTCCAACACTGTGCATTTTATCCAGTCATCCTTTATGGTTATGGTATTGTATTCTTCTCCATAACCAACAGAGAAATCCTCATCAAATTCTATTCCCTCGTAATCTGTAGAATCTGATAATTTCAAATGTATTCCATCTTCTTCGCTACTGGAAGTGTCGTGTTTTTGTTTGTTTCTCTCGTTAATTTTAGGCTTTTTACTGGATTTAAGCCTATTTATCAACTTTATCTGTTTCTGGGATGAAAGTTTCCGACGTTTGTCAATATTTTGTGGTGATGTCAAAAGAATAGCTACCTGTTTGGTACGTTTTCGAACTGTTTTTGTCATGGTTACATTAGAAACTGGTGCATATAATACAATTATAAACATAAAAGTTATATAATTAATTTAAATATAATTATATTTAGTTAAAATCCTCACTCCGTATAATTTTTAAATATTGATTAAAGGTGGTCATCTCTCCTCGATTTTATGTGGCCATCTATCCTGAAATCGAAGAACAGATGGCCATCCAATTTAAAGCGTCACTCCGCCATTGCACGTCTTTGCTGTAGGCTTAGAAGCAAAGATTGGATTATATACGTTCCTTAAAAGTCCGTAAAGCAAATAACAAATGTAACGCACGTATTGCAAAACATTCAGATACCTAACTCAACAAAAATATTCAACCACTAAATTAAATAAACATTAAAATTTCCCTTACTTTTCATAAAAGAAAAACACAGCTGTACCTCGCAATGAATGAACTCGTTGAACACTTCCCACGAAAAAAGTTTAAACTGCCATTTATGATCAAGTTTTGGAAGTATTTAGACTGGCCATCTCTCCTGTATGGCCGTCTATCCTAGAGTTACCCTATATATATATATATATATATATATATATTTATATATATATACACGTGTGTGCGTGTTGTTTAGATGTTTAGAAGAAAGGTGATATATATATATATATAATACATATATATTATATATATATATATATATATATATATATATATATATATATATATATATATATATATATATATATATATATATGCATATGTATATATAAGCTAATTGAATGTGACGTACATATAACATGTAAGGCATATAGAATATAAAACGAATTAACATTCAAAACAAAACGTTAATTTGCTTTATATGCTATGATACACTGTATATTGATATATTGGAATACCATGTTCAATTAGCTTTTAAATTTAATTATATAACCCTTGTATGATAATAGCTGCCTTTTCGCATATCTGCAATTGTTGTGAGATTCTACAAAGGCGCAAGTATGCAATTGCTGTGAGAAGTCTTCGTTTTTTTCGTTTTCGTAAGATATATAATGATTTATAATTCCCTAATGAATATACGTATATACATATCACTGCCACTCCCAACAATGGGGATCGGGAGAAACGACCCCTCGTCGCCGATAGTTAGCAACTTCAGACAAGTTCTAACGGAATATTTATTACTTGCTATCAAGAGCTCGACAGTAATTATTTCTTTGAATAGAGAAGAAAAAGTAAAACTAACTAGTTATTTTATCCTCACTATATGCCTTAGATGTACCATGGTCTTTTTATCTCGCTAAAATAAAATGTCTGAGAAACATCGAAAGTTGTATGGCCGATATTTTCTCCCCGAATAAAAAAGTGGACACAAAGGACCATAAAAATTCAACATAATTCACATTTTATCGTATGGGATAACATGGAATGATAAATGCCCCCTGAACGATTGCTCTTAGGACATCATGTCAGGAAACAGTATATAATATTATAGAAATGGAAATGTTGCTTACATATTTCGTTTAGAGATTTTGATTTAAATTTAAAAATTTTAGACTGCCTCATGCAAAAATTTCATGAGTCCCATGAATTTATATAATCAGACGAATGTGTTATGAAGCAGTAGCGATATAGTTTACAAGAAATAGCGCCAGAAGAGGATCTTAAGACAAAAGCCGGTTTGTTACCAATATATATATCTAATTAAGTAATATATATATATATATATACAGCGGAATTTCGTCTATCGTTTTTCAAGGGACCGATTGAAATGAACGATAAATGAGGGAAAACGATAGATGCGGACACATAACAAAGCAATATGATCATTGGGACTGGATAAAATGAACGTCACATACGGAAAAACGATGGATCCGAAAACGATCGATCGAGATTCCACTGTATATATATATATATATATATATATATATATATATATATATATATATATATATATATATATATATATATATATATATATATATATATGAGTTCGTAATTAAAAATATTTGGCAGAAATTCAAGATTACAACCTCAGTCTACGAAGTATACAAAAATATGAGGCAAATATACTGAATATATATGTGGGCTTTTTTTTTTTACTATATTTTCTTACTAAATATTTATTGAGAGTAGATTACTTCGCATCTCCAATAAGAAAAGCGTATGGTGCATTAAAGCATTAGAATCCAGTCTAAGGAACCGACATAATCAAAAAAATCATTTACAATTTTTGAGAAATTATAACAAACAACTTCTGAAATAATGAAATTCATAAAAAAATTATAATTTAATATTTTATGGAGAACAGAAAACTTATAAAACGCTTATAACTTATTTTTTTTTTACGTCGTGGCTCTCTCTCGGAACTTTACATAAGCATTCTGGTAATATAAATAATTTAAGGTTAAATTTTTTAAATTAAGAATAGACTGAAAAATTGAAATTTATATAACAATAAAGCTTAGTGTTCGCTCTTCAGTCTGCAAAATGTAACTGAAAAATCGATATCAAAGATAATCTAATGGGTGATTACATTAACAGAATCCTTACCATTATAATGCAGATTTTATCTGCAGACTGGAAGCTTGAAGATGAATAAAATGCAGCTGTGGGACGTTTTTAGCTCATCGAATTAGTTCCGAAAAAAAGGCTAATGGGTTTCACTAAGCTTTTATTAGAAGAAAATGGTGTTATCATAATTACATATATGCATGGATATTTCATACTGAGATTTCATTTAATAAGAGTTTCAAAGTGTTCACTATTATATAATATTGAATAGTACCTGCTATTTACTTATGAAGGTCGAATTTTTAAATGATCATAAAGCCTCTGATTTTCAGCGTAGTTGGTTTCATTTAATTAAAATCTTTTAAAGAAATAAAGACAAATATTATCTATGAACGACAGTATTTCCATAATTAAAATAGGACGTGAAACATTTAAAAAAAAAAGGGAAAGTAAATTTTATATCCGATGGTTTTTAAATGTCATTTATGTAAATATTATGTGTAAAGGTACCAATTAGATGATCGGCAGATTTAGCTGGAACCATTTGAAACAAAGATTATACACTTCAGACATTGAAAAAACTGACCTAAAAAAATGCAATTAATTTTGTAATTTATTTATCATACAAGGATTATTTAATTAAATTAAAAGCTAATTGAACATGGTATACCAATATGTCAATACTTAGTGTATCATAGCATATAAAGCAAATTAGCGTTATGTTTTGAACTTTGATTCATTTTATATGCTACGCTGCACCTTACATATTATGTTTATGTCCTATTCAATTAGATTTTAATTTATATATATATATATATATATATATATATATATAATATGTATGTGTCTTTAATTTTCTCAGACATTTCAGAGTATATGACTCTTAATTACTCTTTACCTTGTTTATTTGGTTCATTTCAGGTAAATTTTGCAATTTGTTTGAAAAAAAAATTCAACTATAATTCATCGGATCAAAATGACCCCCAAAATATATTTGTGTTAACAACAACATGAAACAAAATATTTTGAAACTTAATATATAATATATTTTGTATTATAGACATAATTATCAAGAATTTTGTTTTGACTCCATTTTGAGTCTCACAGTCTTGCTTGGGCTATTAAGATTACCATAAATATATATGGCTTAAATGATTATAACACATAAACATTAAAATATTATTATATTTTACATTTGCTTTTATAACATATGGAGACAATTATTTAAATTCCCAAAATTAACATAGTATTATTTTAATCTAAGCAGTATGATATACAATAGTTTGAAATGGCTGAACGCTTAATTTTCCATTAAATGGGAGCACATTAACTTACATATTGGATTTTTTCTAACAATTTATTGGATTAGTATTATCATAAAGAAACATGATTTACCTTTTATGACACGGCACTGACAACGTTTTTAGTTATTTTAATAATTTTTGCTAACTAGCCATCTTACCTTGGTACCCTACAAGTAGATCAGATTATTCTTTCAATCAAATCAGGTTTAACAGATACTCTATTTGATCCTATATTGCTACTAAAATTTTAAGAACATGCACCCTGACGTATTTTATAAATATTTCTGTCTTTAATACATTCTATTCCATGGGAAGCTTAGGAGATCTTTGAAGTCTTTTAATAAGGATTCTTTGATGAAAATAGCGCTTCTATAAATTCATAAACTGTTTTTTTTTTAATTTATTTATTTCCAGTGGCATGTTATAAGACGACTGAACATCAAATACAATACATAGCACACATACAATACATAACCATTATATATATATATATATATATATATATATATATATATATATATATATATATATATATATATATATATATACATATATATATATATACATATATATATATATATATATATATATATATATATATATATATATATATATATATATATACATATATACATAATATATATATATATGTACATATATATATATACATATATATGTACATATATATATATATATATATATATATATATATATATATATATATATATATATATATATATATATATATATATATATATATATATATATATATATATATATATATATATATATATATATATATATATATACGTCGGACGTTGGTGCTTCACGCCCGATCCATTTAACACAATATTCTAAACATCCGGAGAATCATCTTTCATTTGGCAGTCGACGACGGTCCGGTGGCGAGACAATGCACAATCCAAACTAGTGACGACAACTCTATTATCATTTACTAACATATTTATTAAATCTCTTAAAGACTCTCAGCTCCATAACTAAACGATATGGCTCCCCAATCCCCATTAAAATCTGTGCGCCTTCGGCACACGTCCTTTCCATTCCCTAGTTATCCATGGCTTTGCCGATTTTCTTTGTTTCAACTTTAAAACCAACGCTTAGTGACGCTGATTACTTATGCGTGATGTCATGTTGGATGATCTTTTTGCTAAACTAAGCATTTTCTTAGCGCCAAACTGCAAGGCTATACCTAAAATTCTCCTCGGTTCTTCGGAAATTGAATCAAGTCGAACCCATTAACCTTTTCCTTACGGGGTGGGATAGCATGTATCCCAAGAATACGGGTCCAAGAATGTATATATACATATATATATATATATACATTTTTGGACCCGTATTTTTGGGATACATGGTATCCCACCCCGTAAGGAAAAGGTTAATTCTATTTTCACTGCAAAACCTGATGCCGCTTATTTGAACTCCCAGACTTTTAAATTGTTAATCCTAATTTTTAATAACTAAATCCAGTGTTAAGGTCGCGCGATCGCCCCCCCCATATTTTTAGCCTCACATATATATAAATATATATACATATAATGGTTGTTCGAATATTAAATTAAGCTAAGCCTCGTAAAAATCGTACCGAATGTTGGGAAAAGACATACACGAAATATATAAACATATAATCTTAGCAAATATTAGTTTTAACGCATGTTTCCAATAATTAATTTACGTTATGTTCACGTTGAAGAACGGTATTTGGGGCAAACTGTGGACTTCGAGACATTACTCGAAAAATCTATGAACATTCCTTGCCGGGAATACTCGGGCTTGTTTCTGTGACACTAATACACGACAGCCGAAATATTTTAGGTAATATACTGGTACAGTAGAAAGAAAACTTATGAAATAATATCCAGTTTCTAGTAACTATAGCTAATACTTCTGTATTATTTCAGTTTCGATTATTGTTTTAATAACCCGGCATGAGGGTTTATTACTATGCTGAAACCCCATTTGCTAATTTTCTTTCAATGAAATGGATCTCAAATTCAGTTCCTTTTAAATTATTAGTCGTAAATGAATAACATTTTTCGTTACAATCATTTGAAAAGCTAAAAGTTTCAGCAAACCTGGAAAAGTTAAGTCATAAATGTCAAATTATCTTATAACTACTTAATTTATAATAAGATCGAGGAAGAAATAAAATAATCTCTTCTGAGTAGTCGGACAGCCTTTTGAGAGACTAAGGAATATAAACTGAGGAAAATGAAAACTTTTAGTATTATTATGTCAACAGATGAGAAATTTTAAAAAAGTATTAAAACACTTTAAAATACAATACACAATACAATACATAACCATTATATATATATATATATATATATATATATATATATATATATATATATATATATATATATATATATATATATATATATATTTATATATTTATATATATGTGTATATATATATATATATATATATATATATATATATATATATATATATATATGTGTATATATATATATATATATATATATAGATATTTAAAATTAAGATAATTAAAAGGGCAGATGTGACCATTTAATACACCTCTAACCTGAAATAAGATTGACATATATAAATAGGCAAAAAACGGAATTGGAGGTGGTATAGTTGATGACTGGGGGGGGGGTTGTGACCCCCCAACCCCGGTTAAACATGTTTTAAGCCAGGCAACACTCCCGGAGGTCGGCTATAACACCAAGACAGTAATAAAAAATTATGAAGAGGAAAAATATTTTAGGTGAAATAGATAAGTTAAACCAGATAGTTTTCTAATGTAGTCAAGACGTGAGATGCCGATTAATTTTAATTATTTTCGAATCATGAATGTGTTTATCAGTTTAAATTTATCAACTACATACATTTAAAAATAAAATATTTAATTACATCGACCGTAAACTTTCAATCACCAGGAACGAAGCAAACAATATTTGATTACGAATTTTTTCTTATTTCATTACTTTAGATTATAAAATATTTTTTCAGTTACGATAACAGCATTTTAATTAAAGTATCAACAAAGAAGAAAAATGAGGCAAACACAAGGGTATTGTCACGAAGTGAAAAATGTGAGATCATTAACTTTAATTTGGGGAATATATCATAAAAAATTGTTTCTCTGTTTCTGCAATTTTGCGTGCTTCTATTCATTATTTTCTGTTACTGAATAAATTCCTCCAGTCATTAACTAAATATACTGAATGAGAGAAAAAAATAGGCACTAAAAATTTTTTCGTCACCGAAATTATTATTCAATGAAACAAAATTTAAAAAGCATACTGAAATGTGAGTATTAATTTTAGTTTTTAAAATACTAACACTTTGTAAAATATTAATTCAAAGGATTAAATAAAAAGAAATTGTATGCTTTATTCCATTATCTAGTAATAAAAAAATACTTCGGATAATACTAATGGACTGATCCGAAAACAGAAAAAAATTCATAACCACCTAATTCCTTTTATAAAACGCACTAATTATTAAATTGGACGTTTACATGTTAAAAATTCAAAAACAATGTTTTTAAATATGTATATAAGCAATAACTGTATATAAAAATAACAATCAGGAAATTATCTAGCTTAGGTGAATAAAAAAAATTTTAGCGTCGAGTTTCTGAATTCTTGAATAAACTTTTATGTCGAAGATTTATGAGTTCCTTCATAATTTACTCCTTCATAAAGAATCAAGGAATTTTTAGTATCTATGGATAACTGAATATCCTACTGTGGTGATAAGAATCTAAAATCGTATATGTTCTGCAATATTTGAGAAGAAATGTATAGTTCACTGAATGATTATTCAATCCGGTAGTCCATTCATTTTTAAAAAAATGATTGTAACATTATTCATATCCAAGTTTTGCACCCCAATGTAGAAACGCTGTATTTGAATTCAGAAGTTTGTGAGATGCAATTATTGCACAATGGCAAGGTAATATGACGCTTAAAAGGCCAGAAAAAATACATTATTTTTCCTAATTTTAGCATATTCAATTGCTAATGGTTCTTTATATGTTACCCTTCATTTTCTCACTTTAATGGAGTGAAATAGAAAATTCAAACTCTTACTTACCACGAAAATAAAAGATTTTTCCCTATTTAGCGGAGAAAAAATAGAGATAATTTTCGACTATCTATCCTCAAGTGATTTATAAACACTGAATATGTTTCTCTACAATTTAATTAACACATACAGGATGCATTTGATCTTTATTTATCGAAACAAATACGGTTTCGCTGGCTAAAGTAAAAAACAAAACAAAAAGAAGTTCCTTTAAAACTACGTGTTATTCAGTTTTAGGACTTTATCAATCTATTTCATAGTATATGCATCATTAAATTTAAACGGATGATGTCTGGTCCATTGCATATTCCAGTGTTGCCATCTGGAAGATAGATATTTTCTTACTGAAAAATTATTTAAAAAACAACAACAAAATTTAAAGCAAATTAACACTGATTACCATGAAGTTGATAACGTTCGAATATTTTTAAAGAATAGCAAATCAAATAAAGACATTGCCATAAAAGCATATTTTGTTAAGCTCAGAGTACTCAAAATAAAAAGGAATAATAACATCGATTCTTGAAGTATGTATATATCATGAACGGATAAAAATATTAAATTAAAGTAGCTCGGTGCAGTGTTAAAATCAGCTTAAATTCTTAATAAGCTGTGAACAGTGGAGGAACTTGCAAGTCACGGGTGGTCTAGTATGGAATAAAAAAAATATTTTTACACTTGAAAAAAAAAAGTGTTAACATTCTTTGCAAGCAGTTTTTGTATTTAACTTAAGGGGGGAGGGCAGAAAACAAATATTCATTTATTTACGCACATTTCGTACTTATATTTTTCATCAAGTGTATCATCATACCATCATGACTATAAAAATACTTGAAAAATTCATATAAATGATAAATTAAAAAATTCATTTATAAAAATTGTAAAAATTAATATTTAAGGGCCATGTTTAGTTTTGGACATATATGCTGAAATTATAGTTACTAGACAGTGCAGCATAATAATTTAGTATCTAGTAATGTAATAATCCTACATACATGCGGCTTTCGTTAATTGATTCTTAGAACTCTTAAGTATATTTTTCCCCAAGAAAAGAGTAATGTTCTTTTAATGAGAATTTTGTCTCTCCAGCCCCTTAAAAAGTTAAGTAAAAACCATAGTCATTTGAGAAAGAATACTATTTTCTAGACACCCACACAGAGAAAAAAAGAAAGTTAAATTTTTTAAGTTTTTCTTTTTTGAGGCCGAAAATAATACATTCCACCCGAAAAAGAACTAAAAAGACTAAGTAAGTCCTCTAGAGTCAAATCTTGTTTTACTCAAGGAAATTTCAGTGGTAGTTAATGCTTTATTACTATTTCCACTAAAGACATTTTGAACAGGAAATTGCACTTCTTAACCTTTTTTTTCCATGTCAGACTAAACATAAATAAAAATTGCAAATTTGTAGGGGCTTTTTTGCACCCCAGGAGAATTATCCCATCTTAATTTCTATATGTACAAAGTCGCAAATTCATTTCCTTCCACAATTTTACGAAACAACAAACATGTAAGATGAAAGCTAATTAGATGATGTGACATAAAAATTTCTAATCATTCCTATGAATTCACGCGTCTTCACCGATCGAAATGCCTTATGGGAACTGAAATGATAAAATGTTTTCAGGTTCTTCTGCCCAATGACTGCATTTCCATTTATTTTATAATTTCCCGCACGTAAATTAATTTTCTCCGAAGTGCATGGAAAGACTATTTCCCGAAATTTTGTCTTGTTTGCCGAGTTTTCAGATTTCAATAAACGCATCCAAGGGAATAAAATAGCTTTTAGTGTTGAAGAGTAATGTTTTATTAAAAGAGAGTTTTAACTACAGTTTTAAAGGTTGTTCAACAGTAGAGTCTTAAAACAAAAGGGAAAAATTTCTTTTGCCTGCCGTTGAAGTTTTGTCATAAAATAACACAGACGTTTGTTCTTTAGCACGATAATTGCTTTTTGGGGAGCGTCTTTCTCCCCGAAGTGATGCCATATGGTGGTTTGGAAGCTTCGGGAAAGCAACTTTCTGTAAAATAAATTTTTCCCTTTACCTGCTGATTCTATTTTGAGGAATTCATTATTAAATTATAATAATAATCGAGGTACAGTCATTATGAAAAAGATAACTTTTTTTCATAAAAACTTTGCTATAAAATAACACAGGTATTTCTTATGTAGCATGATAATTGTTTTCCGGGAAGTCTCATACGCCACAAAATACAGAGGCTGTTCACACATTTTTTAGACTATGTATATTGTATTTACAAAACTAAATTACATAAAATTCTTGTGTTTTAAATGTTCTATTTGACATCCCTTATTCTGAACTATCTTTCGACACCGCAATTTCCAGGATAATAATGCCTTTTGAAGTGTCAGAAGAGGTATTCTATCCCATTCCTCCTGAACAGCTTTTCAGAGCACAGTATGGGTTTTGGGACGACGTTTGGATAATGCAGATTTTAAAAGTCCGAAAGCACAAAAATCCATAGGTGATACATCGGGAGATTTAGTAGGGATATCAGTGAAGGGTATGACATTGATACCAGTTTTTTGTTCCATTTCTCTTAGGAAATTTACAGTGGATTTTGATGTGTGAATACTAGCTTTGACCTGATGGAGCCTCACAGATTGATGGCAGTGTGGGTAAAGCGATGGTATTTCATTCAGAAAAATTGGCGATAAAATATGTTCCTGATAGTATATGGAGTTAATCTCGACATTTTTTTCCACTCTCTTTATTTTTAACTTGCCATTATAAGAAAAACCAGCAACAATCATGAATCCCTTAGAAAAACTTTCTTTCGATTCTTTGAACCATCTACTTAAATTTTTTTCTCCCCTTTTATGATAATAAATGGCTCTTTTTTTGTTGCAATCATTTAAATACACCCATGATTCATCCATTGTGACAATTGTTTTCCATTTTTCTTTGGATAAGTGTTTCTCATATAGAATTCTGCAGCGTGTCCTGCGTTCAGCGATATGATTTGGAAGAAGACGATGCACATTGCGTTTTTTCGCTTTCTTAAGACTTAGCCGCAGACGATAATTTTGACTTTTTAAAAACATAGTACAATTGCAATTATTTCTTTTGCAGCAAACGATTTTTTATTACCGCTTACCAAAATCGTCTAAAAAATGTGCGAACAGCCTCTGTAGTGTAATGCAAGAGATTCGAAGCTTCAAGAAAATACTGTTGTTGCTTATGTCCCCTAGCTGGAATTCCACACCAGGACTGTATTCCGGACCAGGTTCCTAAAGGCCTGCCGGCTGAGTGGTGCTGATTCAGTTTTTTAAAGGCACCACAAGGGTCAGAATCCGACTTAGCCAGGTGCCACCTCGATTTTCTCCGAGCGACCCCAGGAGTGACATCTGGGGGGATCGTACCCACCCACTGACCTCAGAGGAGGAATTTCCTGTCTGCGGATTTAACGTGCCCATATCCGGCCGAGACACAAAGGTATTTAATGGCGCTTGTCCGGATTCGGTCCGACATCTGGCCCCCGGGAAAATACTCTTTAAGGGGACAAGGAATCTTGAATCTCGTTTTTTTTTTAATTTTCAAAATTTTACTCTATATAGAAAATGAAAATAATTAATATTCTTTTTTTCTTGATTAAAGTTACTCAGAATCGACAAATAAGTATTTTGTGGAAAAATAAGACCTGTTTATTAAATAATTCTTCAAAAATTCTAGAATTTTTCAAAATGTTCTATCCGAATTCATTTTCTTCTGATTTCTTACACATTTCTCAGGATGTTAACTGAAGGGTTTGTCACAAATCTGTCCATAGTTCTTTAAACATCAATTATTTTTCAATTTTATAGACCAAACAATGAAGTAAAAATAAACAAGTGCATAAAAAAATAACTAACAGATTGAAGAAAAAATTATTTATGGTTTTAGATTTCCTACTAAAAAAATTTCAGTGCACAATTATGTTTATATATATATATATATGGTAAACTTATATTAAAAAAATCAAGGTTTTTTAACTACATGGAACACGTATGGAACATTTTGAAAATTCCTAGAATTTTTTAAAATTTTTTTTCAAAATAGGCTTTATTCTGCCAAAAAATCCTTATTTTGAATTTTAAGGGTCTTCAGAGTAGTAAAACAGAAAACAAATTTTTCTTATTCTGTATATAGAGTTAAAACTGAATATTTAAAAGAATTGAAGTTGAATGTCCTTTGCCCCCTTAAAAGAAATATTTGAACAGGTCCGGTAGTCCCTTTATTTGCATCTTACGCCTGTCCTTCGAAGTCGCCTGTCCTTTCGTTCATTATCAAGTACGGTCGTTTTTAAATCGAGGAATTTCTTTTGTCTGTCATTGACTTCATGCCGCAAAATAACACAGCCTTTTCATTTGTAACACGATAACTATTTTCTGGAAAGCTCCATACTCTACTAAACCATGTATTACGTTTACGAATGACAATTTCTGTAAAAATGTAGTTAAGCAGCCTTGTCATTTTACCTGTTTTTCTAATACCAGTCACTACTGAAGTATATTCCTCATTAAAGTATAGACTTCACTAAAGCCGCTTTTCACAACATATTTGCTCTACACGGCACATAATACAGCGTGGTTCAAAATTATTGAGCGCATTTGATGCTTCAATAAAAAGAGAACAAAATAAGGTACGTACTTGTTTATTGTTTTCTTGGAAAGATAATTTAAAGCAGTTTTACACAACAAAATTTTAAACATTAAATAACGTACACATAAGCCAGTAGATGGCATGGCAATATTTCGCAAAAAAAAATATTACTAATTGCGTCAGTCTGCAAATGGCTGCCGTACAGGAAAAAGCAATGTGCGTTTGTGGTTCCATGAAAGCAAATCCGTTGTAACTCATTTTGTTCTCTTTTTTTTCAATTTTAGACCACCATAGCGCATTTCATGTTTGAAAAAAAGAACAAAATGAGTTACAACGGATTTTCTTTCATGGAACCACAGAACGCACATTGCTTTTTCCTGTACGACAGACATTTGCAGACTGACGCAATTAGTAAATTTTTCTTGTGAAAGTTGTCGTGCCATCTACCGGCTTATGTGGAATTTATTTGATTTTTAAAATTTTGTTGTGTAAAACTGTTAAAAATTTTCCAAGATAACAATAAACATATACGTGCCTCATTTTGTTCATTTTTTTTCCAAACATGAAATGCGCTCAATAATTTTGGACCACCCTGTATTTAAAAAAGCAGTAAGTTATTCGTACCAGTCTGGCGTTGGCGATAGTTAGTAATGAAGTCACACATCAGGGCCCCATATACAAGTGAAAAAGGTCACGTATAAAGTTTTCCGCAACTGCCCCTGTGTCTAAAAAATATTTGGATTTTAGAATATTTTTAAGGCATGGATTTCAAAATAACAAATAAACATTCTGAATCGTATTCAAGATAATTGTTAACAATTGAATGTGTTTAAGATGAGGAAAAAACCAGAAGCAACAAGCGCAGTTACACAACAGCTGTAAATTTAAAAAAAAATGAACGCTAATTGTTTTGGTAATGGCTTCCAATTCACACCTTCATTTTCCTGATTTATCGTTTTTTCCCTCATACGACAATCCTTTGGGTGTTTCCGAATTGTCTTCCGTTTTGAAACGAGCCAAACCCATTGCGTTGAAAACTGTAAGAAATCTCAAATAGGGGAAAATCCAGGATGCAACGTTATTCCAGCTGAATAGTAATTACCAGGAATGTTGAATACCATGTAGCTTAATATTTTATTTTATGTAAATGTATTTTTATGCCTCAGTGCTTGTTGAAGGCTCTCTTTTCTGTGAGCGATATAGAGATTTAAGGATTAGACAGTTAAATGCAGCTTCATACAGCTAAATTTATTTCCAGCGAAAAGAACAAGAAAAGGCGATAACTCTCATATTTAGCGAGATTACCATAGTAAATTCGTAAAATTCGTAAAATTCGTAACAATATTTTTATGGCTCAGTGTTGAAGGCTTTCTTTTCTGTGCTTGATATAGAAACTTCAGGATTAGACAGTTAAATGCAGTTTCATACAGCTAAATTTATTTCCTGTGAAAATAGCAAGAACGTTATTCTCTTTCATCACATGAAATGATTCTATACGAAAAATTACACATCGTGACATAACTGCGTAATAGAATTGCTTCAATTTCCATTCATTGTTTCTTCAGCTGTTTGTTTCAAACAACGTATAATTTCAGAGAAATCAGTCTTTTTCATGCGAAAATAAGTTTTATAATGTTTAACTTATCAATAAAAAACAAAATAGCACTGCAATAATATTTCACGAAACAGTGAAAAATGTTGTTACGTGGGGAAATTTTTCTACTTTCGCATTAATATAAAGTAATATTTTGGTTGTCATGCAGCTTGGGACAAATTATAAAAGAAACAACAGGTAATTGTTTTTTTTAGTTTAAGGCTGTTGTGTACTAACCTTACTGAATTCTCTCACTTCGATGTTAACGTATGGAGAAAATTTGTCTACTATTGACATCTACATAAATACTGATATTCAAATAAACAGGGCATTTTCAGATATGCTGAACTTTTCTGCAACATTGCAACAGGATTCATTTTATAAATTTCGTCCACCAAAAGAATTTATATGCGTTTAAAACACACTATAACAGATTTTTTCCATGAATAATTTAAATTTAAAAATATTATTTGCATTTTTTTTAAACGAAAAATGCTCCAAGGTGTAAAATTTCTTTCTCTATTGCAGAGCATAATTTCAAAAAGGATCTTTAAATCCAAGTTGGAAATCCTTGGACAAATTTTCCTCATAAGTTAACAGTAGCCAAAAGAAACAAATTGTTCATCCTTTTCGAGTACGATGCGTTGAATCTGCATTAAGTTCACAGTTCATTGAAAGATTATAGATAAGTAGTGGATGGAAACTTGATGGCACTGCACCCAAGGGGACCAATTTTCTTCGGAGGACAATTAAAGTAGTGGTTCAACATAATGTCCCTTATGTAGCAATATCTAAATTAAAGTGAGCAAAATGATGAATTCTAAAACACTCTTCTTCTTTTACATATATTGCTTAATGCCATTATGGAATCAGTTCTTTTGATTCCTTTACCACGGAGGACATGCAAATCTCGCTACTGAATAATTTCCCTGTAGTAATAAAAATGCTAACTCGATCTCCAGTTCTTAACCTAACAAAATATATTTGGCATGATTGAACAGTAAACAATTTCTTCATAAAAACAATCCAAGCAAAATAATCTAAATGAAAAACTCTTGTTGAATCCATGCTAAAAATATTAAACGATGTTTCAAAAGCCAGTCCGAAAAAATATCACAAAAATACTGTTGAATTTTAACAATTTTTATTTAAATTCAAAGTAGATATTTCATATTAATAATTTTTTAACAATTGTTTATTTTTATTATTGGTATTCAATATATAGAGAGTAGCTCACTTCTACCCACAAATGGGTGTATATAATTTGAAGTGGCACTCTAAATGAATTTGATACAAACACAGTTTATACATGAAACAATGTTTATTGAATTCGTTGCACATATAGAATTTGTTTTTACAGCAATAAGCATACGTACTACTTGTACGGAATATATATTAGCATTCAATAAAAATACACTTTGCAATACTCACAAACTAGAGAGTCAAACCATCTGTTCTGCAACATAAACTTTGGGCCCCCTAAGCACTAGCGCCGGCTAACACCTGGAGCTGCTTACCTCGTAGCTCCCTTACTTCGTTTATCTATCAACTTTTTACAACCTCCCCTCTTAATCAAGCTGCTTGGTATTTATACCAAGCGCGTATGTCGAAATTAGTATATCTCAAGCAGCTTCTTTAATTCATTCACTCAAAAGTTCGATTCTTGTGAATCGAATCTTATGTATACCTTACAAATATATATATATATATATATATATATATACACAGTGGAATCTCGCTGTATCGTTTTTCAAGGGACCGATTGAAATGAACGATAAATGTGGGAAAACGATAGATGCGGAAACATAACAAAGCAATATGATCGTTGGGACTGGATAAAATGAACGACACATACGGAAAAACGATGGATCCGAAAACGATCGATCGAGATTCCACTGTATATATATATATTCAATTTATGTATAAGGGTAAATGAAAGTAGTTTTTGAAGATTACAAAGCTCCATGTAGGCTCGTTCATACATTCATTAGACATGATTATTAAAACGTATTGATGAAATAATCGTCATAATTAAATTTCACCATTATATTATCTTCCCTTCATAAGTCCATTTACATCAATTTAGTTATGCACTAGCTTATTAGCATAAATAAGCTCTCTATGGAATAGAAATAAATAACAAAAAAATAACATTGTCATTTACTAATTATTCACAAGAGTAAATTAATAGATCATTGGTAGCTTTGACTTCATAGACTAAAAGTACATTTACATTATATCTTATTTATACTATAACTGCTTTTATTTTGTAATTTAGATTGGATTCATTTTGCCAGTTCCTTTAAAAAGGTATTTTCTTTAGTCGATTGCTCTACAACTGAATAAGTTTATAAAATGAGTAAGTTTAGGAATTACATTGGCGCCATTTTCAGTATATATGTAAACGTAAGTCAAATTAACCAATTGCTTGTCGATGATTTCACTTCGCGTTCTTTGTTGGTTTGACATGGGACTTTACCCACATGTAGGAACACACAGTTTCTTAAAATCCACAATAAATATTAAGGAGTGGTAACTAAATTCGAACTAATGAATAGTTCATCAGAGGTTCAGGAACAATAGGTGTGATTGTCACTGCGGACAATGCACATATCGATACAGACTATGACGCCTGATGCTCCTTCACCTGATGATGAAGAGTTCATTAGTTCCAATCTCTTTACTTTTATTTTGAATTTTAAGAAGCTGTGTGCTCTTGCGTTGCGTTTTCCGAAAGTTTCCTGTCACACGCAAGCCCTGTAAGTTTTCGTCTTTTCGTCAGTTGCTTTTTTCTTGTAATATTTTAAATGATTTTCACTGTGTGTATAGTATTTAATCTTGAAGATTAGGCAATTCAGAAACACTTATTTCAGCTTACACCTGAGGAGAAAACCAGGAGCGTAGAGAGTCTGCATTGGTTCTGAAAAGAAATATTTCTGGATTCTTAGGTATTACGTGAGTACACTGTACTTTGCACATATACCTATGACTAACGGGGCAGGAGATTCTCACACTTCCCCTAATGCCCGTGTCGTCGGACTTGGTCGGTGCTATTGCGAAAGAAATATCAACATTTAACAATACCTTTTGTAGCTTTCAGCTTGTTTCCTTTCCTAAGTTTTATCTATCTTCACATAACGTACACACACACACACACACACACACACATATATATATATATATATATATATATATATATATATACAGAGTGTCCATAATTAAACCTCCCTACTTTACAGTTGTCTACAGTTGAAACTATTGTTCAGAAAATTATGAAATTTTGTGTAGGACATATTGAAGGGATGGGAATTTGTTTGAGCGAATAAAGAAATAGTTCAAAATTTCACCACCAGAGGGCGTTTATGATGAATTACACTTTACTTAAGATTTCACCATCTTTTTATCCATAGTTTACCCTAACAGAATAATTCATACTCATTAAATTTTACAATCGTTAAAGTGATTGCAAAGTCGATCGGAAACTTGTTCGATAACTAATTTTCGGACAAAAGATTTGAAGGAACGAAGAAGAAACAAATATGCAAATTAATTTTTGTCGACGTAGAGCAAAAGCTGTTATAAAGCCTAGAAACTTACATGGAGATCTTGTTTTCAGCGTGATTGCTATTGTTATTCAGAATGACATCTTTACGATTACCAGATCGAGCTTTGTTAGTAAAATTGTTTTATCAAAACTATAATTTAGCACTTGTTGCTCTACGAAAATTTCGGAGTTTGAAGGGGATACGAAAAGGTCCATTCACCGTTAAAGGTCTCCGATTAATGGTGGCCAAATTTGAAGAAATTGGTTCTTTGGACATTCGTCCTGGAAGAGGTAGGAAACCAGTTTCCGCAGAAGCTGTAGAGAAGGTCACGCTTCAGGTGGAAGAGGACAAAGCTTCCAACGAACAGGTTAGTACCAGTGTTCGTCGTGTGGCAGAAGCATTGGATCTGCCCTGTTCAACTGTCCAGAAGGTCATGCGGAATATCCTTAGTATTATCCATACTAGCTTCAATTTGTGCAGAGGTTGCTTACATATGATTTCGAGTTTCGACAGCGGTTCTCACTTCAGTTTCTTGCTAGCTTTGAGGTTGATGCAGAATGGCCTTAGAATATCCCCTGGACAAACGAAGCACACTTTCATTTGGACGGTACGGTGAATACTCACAACTGCCGAATTTGGGAACCAGAAAATTAGCGTTTAATCTTAGATGTTCAGAGGCATTCCCCGAAAGTAACCGTGTTGTGTGGATTTTCTGCATTTTTTATTATCTTCCCGTATTTCATCGAGGAATTAAGTCCTAGAGGTCCAGTAACATGCTTGGTCACCGGGGAGTGATATGCATCCTTGTTACTGAATAAAATTGTTCCGGATCTGCAATCCCGTCAGTGCCTTTCACGCACAATTTTTATGCAAGAAGGATCTCCTCCACACATTAGCCTTCGTGTTAAGAATGTTCTCAAAAATCACTTAACAGAAGAACGTGTCATCAGCCGCCACTTTCCTAATGTGTGGGCTCCCCGATACCCAGACCTAAACCCATGCGTCTTTTGGCTATGGGGGCAGGTGAAACATCTAGTCAGTTTTGATAAACCAAGAACTATATCTGATCTGAAAGACAGCATTTCACGACATGTTCTGAAATGAGGTAGCTGAAAATGATGGCCGTCATGTTGAACATGTCTTGTTGTAATAATTTTTTAACTATAGTAAATGTTTGCTAAACGTGTAATTCATCAAAAACACCCTCTAGTGGTGAAATTTTGAACTAATTTTTTTATTCGCTCAAACAAATTCTCATTCCTTCAATGTGTCCTACACAAATTTTCATAACTTTCTGAAGAATAGTTTTGACTGTAGACAACTTTAAAGTAGGGAAGTTTAATTATGGACACCCTGTATATATATATATATATATATATATATATATATATATATATATATATATATATATATATATATATCCTCACACAGAAAATTGTAAAAGTTAGTAAGAGTATACCTCTCTGTTGTACACAGCAAATTTCAAAAGCCCGGCCTGAGATACCTCCTCACAACTAGGAACTATACATCTTAAGGAGCGCAGGCTGCAACTTTTTAAAGTACAAATCCTAAAGAAAAAATGGCAGTACTAGGTTATAAGACATTTCTTGCATGTATTATGAATGCAGCGCACATTCCCTCTTATGAATATTTCTTTTTGCTGAAGCACATGCGCCTTTGGATAAATCGTTCTATAGAAGTAGTCTTATAGACAACTTTACCATGCACTTCTTTCAAAAGTACATACATGTTTAAGGGGATGGTGGACCTTTCAAAATGATTTTTGAAATTTTTACCACAGAGATATGAAATTTTGTATATATATTCATTAAAGTATAAAAATATTAAACACCTTATAAAATTTTATAAATATTTAAAAAATTTTATTTTATAATTAAAAAAATTAAATTAAATTACCCTTCTTTAAAATGCTCCTTGCGACTCAATTTTAAACTTTTCCCCTTAATTTTGCATTTATATTGCTTATAAATACTTTCTGAACAAAGTTATGTATTTTTTTGTACTTTCGTCGAATAGTTAATTTTTAGAAAATATTTTTATGCTTGTACTCTGAATTTTCGCGAAATTTTTTTACTTTTCTACACTAAAGTTAAACTTTTATAACCTAAATGACCTTGAATCCTAAAATGGATACATAACTTTATTTTGATGTATTACAGGAATCTTTATTATAAATTTCATAAAATTTCGTCAAAAATTATGACGCAAGGAGCATTTTAAAGACTTGCAAATATGGAAATTTCTCATTTTTAGAAAAAGTCATTTAAAAGATAATTTTTTATCTACCTTTAATACTTACTACTCTAAAGCCACCAATTTTTCATTTTTCTTTTCACTACACATTTTAAATGCATTTCATTCCAATATTTACATGTTTTTAAAATATTAATACACCCCCCAAAAAAATTCCAATTTTTGCTCGATTTTTGGTAATTTGAAAGTCCACCATCCCCTTAAGAGAATATTCTGCCTTGAAATCATTTTTTCAAACTGTTTAACTGTGCTAAATGGTAATTACTTTTCTCCTCCCATTTTCTACTTGCCTTTCAGGTTCACTCTTGCCCATTTAACTTACTCATAAATTAAGTCTTCTCGCTCTCGGTAAAATTAATTTTTTAAAGTGCGCGGAAAAGTTATTTACTCGGATTTTATCACACTTTTGAAAACTTAAAATTGACTTGAAAAGCAATAAAAGTACGTCAAGCTAATAGACGCTGCTTTTCTTTTTGCACCGAAATTGTTTACGGCTTTTCTTCAAAAATGCGAAAAATGAATAATTTTCCTTTCTCGTCTAAGAATAATTGCAAATGTGTTTAAGGGTGTCAGTGTAAACTTTTAAACGCTAGATTTATCGGGGTTGAAAAAATTTCACTTTATCATCTCTGAAGATATTTAATGGCACGAAGCTTCATTAATTTTCATTTAAATATTTATTGTATAGAAGGGGATATGAAAATTTATACAAAGATAAATATGTTTTTATTAAAGAAAAATGGCTTCATTAACATTCTCAAGTGAAATCAATAAATTTTTATTAAAGAACTTGATAAATACAGAACTAGAAAAATAGTATTCGTATTATAAGAAGAAATAAATAGTTTTATTTTTTATTACTAGAATTTTGATATGAATAGGCAAGTTTAAAAAAAATATTACTAATCCTGATCTTTGTTTTGAGTATAATCTATATATCGAGTGCGTCATAAATTCGTGCAAAGTTCAAAAATTCATAATAAAAGAAGTAATGCTCGGAAAATTTTTCTGTTTGCGCCAATAAGATCAGAGGGACATTGGATTTTTTTCCATGTAAAAAAAAATTTCCAAAAGTAACCGAAAGAGGGCGCACACACGTCATACTGAGACGTTTTATGCAAATCAGGCAAACTCAAACAGATAATCAAACAGATCACAATAACACGAGACTGCATTTATTTTAAAGTAACAGATGCTCAACATTACTACCAGCACAAGGTAATAGGCAAGTGAGGTGTGTCACTAAGCTCATTACAGCGGATTCTAGCATCGATGACAGCGACTGTCTGTCGAATGACATTTTTCAGTTCCACCAAAGTGGTTGGGGAGCCCCGGTACACACGAGACTTCAAGTATCCCCCCAACTAAAAATTTGCCGGGGTCAAGTCTGGTGATCACGAGGGCCACTGAACCTTACAACCGCGACTTATAGACTAGGTCTTCAGTGAAAGATTCCAACAGGAACGTCCTTATATCACGTGAAATGTGGGGCGGGGCACCATCCTGCATGACGCTGACAAAGGGTAAAGCATTCCTTTCCTGCAATGCAGGCTTAACGTGGTCACGCAAAAGCGCCCTCTTTCGGTTACTTTTGGAAACCTTTTTTTACATGGGAAAAACATCCAATGTCCCTCTGATCCTATTCGCGCAAACAGAAAAATTTTCCGAGCATTATTTCTTTTATTACGAATTTTTAAATTTTTGCACGAATTTATGACGCACCCGGTATATAAAACAGTTCCGTAACTGACTGACTGACTGACAGGTAACACACAGACTAAACCGCTGGACCTAAAGGGCTGAAAATTTGCATGGCGATTCTTCTTATAGTGTATGGGTGCACTAAGAAAGATTTTTGAAAAATTCTTCTTAGATTTTTTAAAATTAAATTTTTAAGCTTTTTTGTAAATTTTTTAAGTTTGCATTTAAAATAATAATCTGAGGGTTATAAAATTTATATCACGAGAAAGATCTTATAAATTCCTTTAAAATGAAATCTTTTTCGAATCTTTACCTCGATTTTCTGATTTTTGGTGAATTTTTAAAGATTAATTTTTAGAATTTAATTTATTGCATGCTGATTACTTGGTTTCTTTTCTTTTTGGGATTTTTAAACTAATTTTGCATCACGTATATAACAACGAAATAGACAATAAACATACATTATTTTTCTTGCTGATGTGGCAGACGATTGGATATTATCCCCCCAAAAAATTAAAATTCAGTAAAAGATATATTCTACAATCTGTACTATATTAACTGTACTATATTCTTTCGTATGTTCTATTAGATTTAATTTGGATATTTCTTCTACATTATTTTGTCTATAAAAATATCCGTTACTATTTTTATTATAAATATATTATTTTTTTGGCATTAATTGCATGCATTGACCGTTGTATTTATTAAAAATATTTTTCTTTGTTTTTTGGCATTAATTGCATACATTGACCATTGTATTTAATTTAAATGTACTCTGTAGCGAAGCACGGGTTTTCAGCTAGCATTTCTATAAAGCATCATTAAGCATAAAAAATTCTTATCCATAGAGGAAATAGGCTTTCAGGCGAACGTCAAGTTTAAATATTGTCAGTGTCTCCGGTGTATATTTGAACATTGTTTTATTTATCCCTAAAAATATATGACATAAAATACAAAATTTTATGACATAAAATATAAAATTTTTATTTATCCCTAAAAAATATGACATAAAATGAATATATGACGTATCTAGATAACTTGATTAAGTCATATATTCATTTTATGTCATATTTTATTTATGCTTTTATTATGAATGAATATTGTCCGTGTAGGCAATTTAATTACCTTAAAACAATGGATGCATGCATGTGATGGATCAAGCAAGGAAGACATAGCATTGGCCTTTAACATACATTTATTTGGTAATTCACAAAATTCAATTAAAGCGTAATTGCTACTAGCACAATATTCTCTTTCATATTAACATTTTACGTATGAGAACTCAGAAGCAGAGGCAAACTATATGGTCAAAGTAATGATTTTTAGAGTCTATGGGGAGGCACTAACTACAGCTGATGTATGCAGCGATGAAAGATGGCATGGACGACAGGGACCCAGAATCATATCATGTATAGGAACATCTTAGCGGGTTACTAGCACTTGTCCTAGACTCTGAGGCAGTCGAGACTCTTTATCATCTGAGCTCAAAGGAATAAAGTCTGAGATCGATCTGGACCTCCTCTCCTACTCCTTTCGTACTTGGAGGGGCTGTTGTCCGTTTACAGGGGGGCCATTCTGGTCCGGCCCTCATTTCATTGGGCAGTGGGCTGTTTTTCTTTCAGTAGTTCCTGCCCCAATTGGTTCCTTATTAAACAGCCTCTGTCCATCGTCTACGAAGTACCTCCCCACCATAATTTTCACTTGCAATGCAACTTTGACCCTTATCATCTGAAGGTTTTACTGTGGGCCATCTATCATCTAACTCTGAGGAACCAAGTCTTTGATCGATCTCCTTCTTCTCCAATTCCTTCCGTACTTAGCGGAGCTGTTGTCCGTTTACAGGGGGACCATTCTGGCCCGCCCCTCACTTTCATTGGGCAGTGGGCTGTTTTTCTTTCAGCGGTTCCTGCCCCAATTGGTTCTTTATTAAACAACCTCTGTCGCCTCTGTCCATAGTCTATGAAGTACCTCCCCCACCATAATTTTATTTTGCAATACGACTTTGACCCTTATCATCTGAAGGTTTTACTGTGGGCCATCTATCATCTAACTCTGAGGAACCAAGCCTTTGATCGATCTCCTTCTTCTCTAATTCCTTCCGTACTTAGCGGATCTGTTGTCCGTTTACAGGGGGATCATTCTGGCCCGCCCCTCACTTTCATTGGGCATTGGGCTGTTTTTCTTTCAGTGGTTCCTGCCCCAATTGGTTCTTTATTAAACAACCTCTGTCGCATCTGTCCATAGTCTATGAAGTACCTCCCCCACCATAATTTTATTTTGCAATACAACTTTGACCCTTATCATCTGAAGGTTTTACTGTGGGCCATAAAATAACGACCATCCATCTTGCAATATTTATATACTTTAGATCGCTATCACTGGCCACACCGACAGCTATTCTTTTATTTACTCCTGGTTTACAAGCCCCTATTTACCCCTGCCTCTGCAGCCTTTACAATAGATTCGTTCTTGGCCACACACCGTGGGGAATTATACCATCCCGCTTCTACAGTTTGTCTAAAATACGAAAAGCAATGTTTGTTTTACGTATGGATATATCTTAGTTTTTGACTGCCTGGATCATATTAGTCCATGACAAATAATACTTAAAATAACATCCTGTAAACCTTGAATAAAGAAAATAAAACTAGATTCCTCTGCAAGATACTATAATAATTTACTCTGTAAATATATATAAATATTCAATGATCTTATCGTTATTTCATAATAGAACACTCGAAGATTAAATAACATATGTAACACATTTTTGCAAATGCTAGAAGGAAATTGGCTCAAGAAGCTGAAAAGATTACGCAAATCAAATTACTTTCACTCCGTCCTATAACCCCTCGTTTACGACTGGATGGCTTTTGATAAGATTATACTAAAATGCATAAAACATGTTCTTTATTTGGGTCCAATACGCTAACTTGATTTTTACTCACTTATTTAAAAGCAGAGCGAGATGCAAAAATATTTTTCCTTTGTTGCATTCTTTTAAAAGTGTTAAAAATTTAAAAAAAAACAAGAAGTGCTATTTTGAATGCACTTGTAATCTTGTTTCTTCCTTCACGTGTCTTTCAGTACTATTGTACTTGCAAAAATCTGAACAGTGTAACTTCAAGAAAACATAACTTTTCAAATATGCTTTTTCTCCATTATTGGGTAATTTAATATAAATTCAAGATGAATGAACTGTAGTCAAAATAAAAAAGCGTGTGTTAAGTATCGGTAACCTCAAAACAATGGATGTGTGCATGTGTTGGGGCAAGCATTGAAACACAGAGAATTGGCCTTTATCATACATTTATTTGACAATGCTAAATATTCTTTTAAAGTGTTTTTAATAACAGAATAAGATTCCCCTTCATATCTATATATTTAAGTTGCTAAGCTGACTTTTTGGGCAGAGAGAAAACTACTGCATCAATTTAATTCATTTTGGTCTTAAACGAACGAAAGTAATCTGTAGATTTGTCAAATTTGGTTTTTGTAATCGCAATTTCTATTAATGAACGATAATTTTCAATTAAAAATTGATTTCTGCGCATGCTCAGTGACTTGTTTTAATGATAAACACGTTTATTACGAAGAGTCTCTCTAGATATCTCTCTGCCATTTTTATTTTTATGATAATTATGTTTGTGAAATATAAGATTAAACCTGATGGAAATTCTTTATTTCAAGTTGTTTAATTAGTATTTCAAGTTAATTAATATTTCAATTAATTAATATTTCAATTAATTAATATTTCAAGTTGTTTAATAATTTACAATTATTTAAACAAAAAAAAATTGCTTTCTGCGCATGCTCAGTGACGTTTTAAAATCTGTCTTTAGATACTCACTAAGCACGAGGCCGCTTAAACACATTAATTTGTTTTTGTACATCATTAGGATTTTCAACATTTGGCAATGATGTGTTGAGTATAATTTGTGTATTAGTACATATATTTACTATCTAGTCGTCATGTTTTGACGGATACCAACTAGTTATCTTTTAACACCTGAGGAGTCAGAAGCAGAGGCAAACTATTTGGTCAAAGTAATTATTTTTAGGATCTATCGGGAGGGACTTAAGACTGTTGAAGAATACAGCGATGAAGTGACTTCGTTGACAGGGGCCCATATCATGTCATATTCAGGATCATCATGTCGGATTCCAGGCACTAACGCTAGACTCCGAGGCAGTTCAATTGACACTCTATATCGTCCGAGCTTTAGGAAAATAGCCAGCGCAATCTGTCGACCCTCTCTCGTTTTTTAAAGTTTTATTGTGGGCCATAAAATAACGCCCATCTATCTTGCAATATTTATAGTCTTTTGATAGCTATCAATGGCTGCGCAGACAGCTTTTCTTTTACGTCACCTTAGTGTTCAAGCCTTTATTTTTTTTCTTTGAAGTTTTTATAAGAGTTTTGTTCTTGACCGTCTTTCGACCACAAACCACGGTGAATTATAACATTCAGCGCTTCTACAGGTCTGATTGGCCAATGTCGTAGAGACAAGTGCCTACCACTTAAAATATATAAAAATAAAATTTGGAATGAGTTGAGGTATTTCAGCTGACAATTATCTGAAAATTATCTTTAAAATTAAAGGATGGTTAACTCTTTGTGTTAGACCAGAGATAGTAAGACAGTGTGTTTAACTAAAAAAAATTAAATCTTTAAATGTATTCAGATTCAGGCCCTGATTTTCCAGTAGGCCCGGTAAGCTCGGGCCTAGCCCCCCCCCCCCCCAAAAAAAAAAAAAAAATTATTTTAAAAGCATAAATTCCGAATTCAATTTTTTTTAATTTTACCTTTTTTAATAGCAATTTTTTTATATATCCTTTCAAATTTGATTGATTGGTTCATCATATGTATCTATAGTTACATGTATAGTTCATCATATGTATGTTATGGGATATATAAGGTATTAATAAGTTTTACTGGTTGCATTGTATTAGTGTTTTAATGATGGAGTTAATATGTTATATTGCTTTTTGTTATTTGATAATGTTCTGGGCTTCTACACTTCAAATAGCCAATTCTTAGTAAAATGATACTTTCACGATGATTCATGATTATTTTTTTGTGTGTCAATTTTGGAAATTTTATGCCACATCAGTGTTAGGGGGCCCCTATCCCGAGTTGTGCCTATAGTCAAGAATTTTCTAAATCGGGCCCTGTTCAGATTTCCCCCATAATGCGTATATAACAGTGTGAAAGTAAGCACATAGCATAAATTTATTGTACGAGAAGAATTACAAAGAAAAGCGCATACATAATTCTCTCTACCTTAGTATTGAGTAGACCTGTGCATATGTATAAAAATAGCCACAGCTTTGGGAAAACTACTACATATGAATGATATAAAGTGAAATATTTAATTTGCTTGCAAGAGCTCAGCATGTAATTACATCCTTTGGTCTCCGATGATTTATTTTTCCAGTGACTTTTGTTTTACATCCCATTACTTTATTATATTAAAAACGAAGCAAAAAAGAGCTGTAATGCAAAGTTATTTGATGGTAATAGGTTCACCTATATGGTGCAACCATAATAAAAAAGCCAACAAATTCGCGATGTGGAATGGGCGTTCGTCGAAAAGACAAGTGCGTTCCACGTCGGAAAAAAAAAGTTTTGATATTGCACCAAAGGAAATATTTATTTAAAAATAATTTTGTAATGTTTAAATATTTCTTTCTATTCGTGTTAATCTCAATTTGATAATTTGAATAATATTTATTCCTTTTGATTTTTAAGAAATAATTTTCCAACTGCTTAGAAAAAAAAATCCTGATGGCAACATAATTGGTTAATATCCCATATTTGGAAAATCTTTCAACACTCTCATTTTGTGTTTCGTAACTATAGAAGTGTTCCTTACCATATTACCGAGTTAGTGCCAGTTTCATTTAGGGGAAAATCTAATGGGAAGATTTCAAGGATGAAAGGAACTTTTTTACATTACAAATCGTAACAACTAAGGAACATATAGATTCGTTCCCTATAGCATTGTTAAAATTAATAAACAGGAAATCCAACGTAAATAAAGCCCAAATAACAGTAAGGTGCAATTTTGCATACGAAAAAAGGTGCAATTTTCAAAAAGCCGAAAACTGAGCCAGGCTAAGTTTTTGGCTTTTTGAGCTACCACTAAGTTCTTTGCACTGATGAAGAAGCTCCTTTGCAGCTTCGAAACGGCCGTGTGCAAAATTGCACCTTACTGCTATTTGTGCTTTATTTACGTTGGATTTCCTGTTTAAGGGGGTCCGGGACACATTTTAAATTTTTTTTTATTTATTGAGTTAAAATTTTGAATTTTTTTTTATGGTTAACCAGATAATTTATAAACAAAATCACATCATAAAACTTCTCAAAAAGTTTTTAAAAATTTTTTAAATTTAAAATTTTTAATAAAAGTGGGGAAATTTAAAATCGTTATAACTCGTAATTTTACTTGTCGAATTTCAAAAAATTTTCATTTAATTAAACAGAAATATATATGTTTTAATTTTGATTCACCATTTTTTAAAATATTAATTTTAAAAAAATTAAAAATATTTAGATGAAAAATTAAAAAATAAATTACATAACTTATTTAAAAAAAATAATATTTTCAAAAGTAATTATTTTTTTCAAATTTTCTGAATCGAAATTAAAGTAAAATAGTTGAAAAAGATATGTTACAAGTTCAACCATTTATCTTTAACGGTTCTTGACTTATAACAATTTAAAGACGAGAAATGGGGAAAAAACCCATCATGCTGAAAAACGCACTTATAGGTTTAAACAACGATTGGATACTATTAGAATGTTGCAAAAAAAAAAAATAATAATTTCTCCTGTTCTAATTAAGATAGAAACATCATTTAAACGTCATTTTAAGCGTAAACGAACACAGAAATTTTTAATGCAATAAATTTTTTTTCGAAAATTTGAACAATTTTGTGTCCTGGACCCTCAAGCACAAAGGTTTTGTCTTTTCTTTTCATTGCTAAAATTGTCCACAATACAGGGTCATCGAAAGAGGTGTTTCTTGATTGCAACGTGATATAAAGGACCATATAATAGAACTCATGGTGTTTATTTTATCGCCAAAAGATACAGAAACGAATCAAGTTTGGGATATTCCTTAGTACGTTTAAATATGAGCACCCTTCGTTGCTTGGCACACATCTAGGCGGGAATCGATCTCCATCCATGCATGCTCGATCATAGCAGTCACAGTCGCTATTGCAGCAGTGATTCTGTTTCATAAACGGCGTAGTCCTGGAACTTCTGAGCCTAAACAATGTTTTGCAGGTATCCCTAGAGAAAAAAGTCTAGAGGGGTAAAATCGGAGTTTCTTGGTCTCGAAAAAATAGGACTGTCTCTTCCTATTCAACGTCAAAACCCATGTAGGAGGAAGCGCGACGTCACAGCGCTTGTCCCTGGCGCTGTCACGGGCATCATGACATGGAACAAAACTCCGATTCAATATATTCCAGTTAAATGAGCAGAAAAAGGATTAGTACTGCCATCTGTTATCAGTTTAAAGAAGTAAAAACATTTTGCAACCTTTAATTTGAAAAATTTTCAAGATTCTTTAGGTTAAGATAGGTCGGGAAAAATTCTGCACCTTGCAAGCGGTGGACGATTTTGCCTATGAAGGGGTTAACATACAAACTGCTGCTACGCGAAATCCGATCGGTTGATTGTTGTTCTCTGTGTGAACAACTGAAATCATGGATACCTTTTTCGATGACCCTGTATGAACTTCTTACTCCCCCAAGGATTAATCTGAAATCAATCAGCAATTGGTTTGTTTCTCAGAGTAAATGGATTTTACGAATGCAGGTAAATCGTTATTTCACTGTCAGGTCCAATTTCGAATCCTAACTTGTTGATATAATAAGAATTTTATTAACCTAAATATACATAGATATTTAAGGAATAATCATTAAAAAAAGCAGAATAAAAACAGTCGTTATATCATGTCCATATTCAAACAACAGACTATTTAAAGGAGGGTTTCCGACAGAGGATGACAACGTCCCCCGGGGCGGAGCTGTAACGATCCAGGGGGGGGGGGTAAATTTAAATTCAAACTCTGCCATTAATAGCTCTCTCTGTAAAAACAAATACCGATACTTTATCCTGGGATTATAGGGAAAAGGGCAGGTTATGATCTTTATAGCCACGAAAGTGCTTCTGGTGGGTTTCAAGGCTTCAAATCTGCAGAAAATTTTAGCGACATATTCAATGACTTTTTTGGTGGAGGATTCGGTGATGGTGCAAGTGGATAAAGAGCAAAGAGAAGCACAACTGGAGTGCCTGGATCGGACTTACGTTATGATCTCACAATTACTTTAGAAGATGCATTTAAGGGAATACAAGCGCCTATACATTATGTAACAAATGTAAAATGTGATACATGACACGGTACAGGGAGCGAAGGAGCAATCAAACCAGTTCAGTGCCACACATGCCAAGGAAGCGGTAGGATTAGAACTCAGCAAGGCTTTTTTTGCATCGAAACAACGTATACCACGTGCTATGGGGGGAAGGAGAAATAGTACGAAATAAATGTAAAAATGCGTGGATCATTAGGATTAGTTTTAACGTTATTCGGAATTTTTACTTTAATATTATCCATCGTTATCTTCATTTTCTATGTGTAATGCGAATGTTACTATGGTTTGTTTTAAAAAACTATTTTATAATTTCAAGCTTTAAGGTGTCTTATTTACATCTTTCTGTACTATGCTGAAGAACGAAAGCAGAAATATAGATACATAAAAGGGCGAAAATTTGTTACTGCATTTCTGTTTGTTCACAATCCATCGTGTTTAATTATTCACACTACTTTCAAGGGTCTGAACAAAATACTTCAGAGTCGAGAAAAAGTAAAAAAAATGAAACATTTACAATAACGCGTTTTGATTTAACAGTATGCTTGTCCAAAAAAATGAACGCAAAAAAATTAAAATAAAAAATAGAAAAAAAAACTGCTTGAAATGTCTCAATTAACAGTTGATTAATTTTCTGATTGTTAAGAAAATATTTCTGAGACAACTTTTCCTTTTTTTATACATATTTCTTTTTGACATCTTAGCCAAATTCCATATCTTAGATTGAACTCACATCACGAATTCTAAATGAAGTAGAATGATTAAAAAAATGCTTTCGCATATTTTGTCAAGAACGGCCTCGAGTAATTAAACGATGCGTGTAAAACGTCAATTCCATTTGGGATATTTATGAAGAATTTCGCAAAAGTAGTCTTTCGAAAAGTAAGAATAAGGACTTTTTAAAACTAATGAGTGAGCAACTATTAAGCTTTAATTGACCTGAATATTAACTGGGAATATGAAGTCTTCTATTTCCAGTTCATTTAATCTTCGGAAATGTGATATGTTCTGAATTTATAGAAAAAAGGGTAGCGAAAGAGGAAGTACTTCTTGTTTTTCTGTGTGTTTTTATTCATTTAAGTTTGGATATCTATATCAAATGATCATAAGTAAAGGTTTTAAACTGATTTACACGTTTTTACGTGCTTAACACTAAGTGTTGCGCATGAATAGTTGGCTTGATATATTGCTGCCCGAGGCTGTGAAGATTGAGATAGTACCGTAATGATTGTGGAGAGATCAAAAGAATAATCAATATTCTTAAGAATATTGATTATTCTTTTGATATAATTTCAAATTAAAAAAAATGATTTGATATAATTTGTCAAATTTCAAACATAATTTTCGAACATAAATCTTCATTTTAGATTCGTGAAATTATCTCTCGGGTAATCTTACCTCGCGAACTTTTCTGACTTGCTTTAATTTTAGTAAAATTATTACAAAATTGGAATGATACATAGTTACTTTTCAACTCGTTTATCAGATTTTAGCTTTAGCTTTATTTTATTATCCTTTCCACTATTTTGTGTTTTGTTTATGGGGGGTCACTAAAATCCATTTTAGATTCGTACATAAAATTTCAAACATAAATTTCGAACATAAAACTTCATTTTTAATTCCTGAATTATCTCTCCTTGAATTAATTCCTGAATTATCTCTTCCTGAATTAATTCTCCTTGTAGTGTGAATAATTAAGCACGACGGATTGTGAACAAACAGAAATGCAGTAACAAATTAATCTTAATTCTTCATATTCTATTGATTATTCATGATTAATTCTTCATATTCATTATCACCACGCAATTCTGACTATTTTACCTAACGAATTTGATTTTAAAAGTCATATCAGAGAGATCATATACAACATTCTTTCCCTACGTCACCATGCCATGGGTTTTTACTAAGCAAATTTTGTTTTTTAATATATCAATTTCGCACTCGCATTGAGTGATGGCTGTTCAAGGATTTTCACTTTAGGTTCGTGAAATTATATATCGGGTAATCTTACTTAACGAACTTTTTCTAACTTGCTTTAATTTTAGTAAAATTATAACAAAATTGGAACGATACATTATCATATTTCAACTTGTGTGTCAGATTTTAGTTTTAGTTTTATTTTATTATCTATTCCAGCTTTTTGTTCTTTGTTTATGGGAGGGGGGTCACTAAAATTCATTTTCTGACTTGCTTTAGTTTTAGTAAAATTATTACAATATTGGAACGATACATTGTCACCTTTCATCTTGTTTGTCAGATTTCAGATTTAGCTTTATTTTATTACCCTTTCCACTTTTTTGTTCTTTGTTTATGGGGGGGGGGGAGGTCACTAAAATCGATTGTTATGACTAAACGATTTGACCTACGTTTGAATAAAGGTCTAATAGTATATATTTAAAATTGTCAGGCAGTTCATAGATTAAGAGAATTTGATATCAAGGGTGACGGTTGGTGACTTATACGATTAAAAAATTATATTACAGCACACCCAAACATTGCAACGTTGAAAATCCTGCTCATAGCCTATGGAAACTTAAATTAGTACACTATTTTTATTTAGGAAAAAATATTCATTATCAGAACGATTAAAAAAATCACATAGATATAAAAAAAATAAATTTGTGAGCATAAGTTTAAAATCCTACACCGATGTTAATCTCAAATGTCGCTAGAGAATTTGTTCTGTTAGAGCATTTGGTGAAAGGAAAGTGCCGTGCATGAGGTGCGATTGGTTATGCAAAAATTTATATGATTCTGATTTTTGTCTTAAAAGATAAAGGAAGGCAAATTTGTAAAAAAAAAATCTGCTTTTATTAATATTAACTTTAATTCTTCTCTTTTCAAGAAATATGAAATTAATTATAAAAAAATTTAGACTACTTTGTTTAATTATTCTCAAAACTCAATAAAGCGTGATATTACCGTATTAAAATTAGAAAAAAATTAATGAATCATTAATCTTAATCAGTATGGAAGCTAATTACATAATTCTATAATTTTCAATCTTCTTTTTTTCTGCGAAATATCAAAAATCTATACGGCGATATTTCTAATGAGTATTTTTAACGTTATTTTACAGCCTAAAAAAACGGTCTGACTAAAATCTTTATTTTTCTAAATATTTATTCAAAATAAGTATTGAAGTAGAAAAACAAGTTTCCTCTTATTTATGTACGATAATGATCTTTGCATCTCATTACGAGAGAAACATTACAGTCCATTAAAAGTTAGATATTAGACACAAAACTCTACCTTAATGAGGCTGAAACGGTAGGGAGCATAATTACTTTAGTAATTAACAGAGAACCGAATATTTGATGCCACTCTTTTCCTTTCACTGATGACTTTATAAATTTTTAAGTTGAAGAAAGCATTTTTGGACACATTTTTGTGTAAAATAGAATGAGCTCGAAGCTAAGTCACGTAGTGGGAAACAATATATATACATATATATATATATATATATATATATATATATATATTACCTTTTAAAATATTAAATTAGAAAGGAAGCACGTAATTATTTTAAAGTTCTGAGAAAGCATAATCATAGCCTTTAAGTAGTTAATTATCATCTTTCAAATTTTCACCATAAAAGTGTAATGAAAAGGATTTTTTTCTGTTATTACTTTAATTATTTAAATTACCCAAGTTGCTTAACTCAGCTAAATTGTTAATTTTTAAAGTCTTTTAGTTTTTCTTTAGAAACTTCTTTCTGTATGCCGTTTATATTTAGAATTTTTAACTTGATCCAAGGTCGGCGTAGTTTCTTCATGTATCTTATACTGTTTCTCTTCATGATGTGTTGTTCTATGCGTGTTGTAGAAGCACGTGGGGAATTTATTTACTATCAGTGCAGAACAGTTTTATTAATTTTACCCTTAATTTAAGTGCATAAAAACTCAAATTTAGAAATACAGCAAAATTTATGCGTAAGAGAGAGAGATACAGAGGGAGGGGGGTGGGGCGTTGTTCGGTTCCTTGATTGAACGATATACTACTGCAGGTTGCAATAAATCCATGAGCCTAAGAATGATCAGAATTATTGAAGTTCAATACAAATTACTGGTATGTCATTTATGATCATTAAGCGTACATTATGAGATTTTTCGTAAGATTAACGATTTTAGATTTTTACGAAATGTCAGAGGAATTTGAAGAAAAATCTAGAATTTACCAAATTTATCAGTCTGTGACACTGTTCAAACTACATTATGCTATGAACCATTAATTTCTTCTTGGAGAATCAGCTATATTAATTCAGTTTGTCTCTTAATCTCAACTGAGAGAGACAACCTAGAGTACTACCATTTCAAATGGTTATTGTTAAATAACTAACTAGGGATCCAAAATAAATTACTTTTCCGCCTGCCTGAAGGCATTTTATTTTGCCTGTTGAGAATATTTTCGAATATCATTACTCAACACAAATTCCACGATAACGTATTCCGCACAGATCGGGGCGTTTTATCCATGCACCCAGTTTTATTCGTTGCATTAATGTATATTGTAAGAAACACAAGCAACAAAATTAAAACATAAAACTAAAAATCACCGGGCTGTAAGTAAGTACTATCCCTTTACGGGAGCTAATGTTAGTTACCTGTGTCGCGACAAAACTGATGTTTACGAATGCATGAAGTAATTTTTGAATCAGTCAGCAGTTTTCGAATTCTCTTAAACATTTTCAAGCTTCTCTGTTAAAGTAATGTTTGCCGTTTAACACTATTCAACGACAGTTCAAAAGAGTTTAATTATTTTGTCTTTCTGTCAATATGTTCCGCTGTATCTGACATATAAAAGGAATTTCTATAGGTTGATAACAATTGAAGGAATTCTTGTTTGCTAACAGCTGCCAGTGGAATGCGATGTTTTTTGTGATAAAGGAATAAAGTGATTTTGCTTTTCACATGTTTATTACTTACAGCCCTTTGATTAAACTTAAATCACCAAAAGAAGACACCTTTATAGATTACGCAAAAAATTTAATCAGACTCATCTGTAAAATATTTTATTCGTTTCATCTAAATATCTTAATAAACTAGTGATTATCTTATTTATTAATATTTCACGTGATGTCATCACTGAGATCGTATTTAAAAGTCATCTAATACTGTTTGTTGGCGCTTTTGCGATTTACAATATAATGTTGGTTGTTTCAGTACAAAGGTATATACTTGGACTGTAGAACATTTAAAGAAAATTCTAATGACAATGCAAGTAAAAAAGGAAATCTAACCAATTACACATAAGTAACATGAAAGTGTTGTTGTTGTTGTTGCTAATGCCCCCTGGTTGGAGGTTCCATTCACCAGGTCCTAATAGGCTATTGGGCTGAAAGGGGCCGCTCCTGTTTTGAATTAGCATCACAAGGGTTGGAGTCCGAATTAGCTAAATGGCCGGTCCCCTAATTTTGAACCGAGTCAAGTGACGACACCGTAACACTGGACCCCGCACCTCCAGAGGTAAATTTGAGAACTTGGAGGACATTGCAGCAACAACC
Source organism: Dolomedes plantarius (assembly GCA_907164885.2). NCBI lineage: Eukaryota > Metazoa > Arthropoda > Arachnida > Araneae > Dolomedidae > Dolomedes > Dolomedes plantarius. Next base: position 35,095,698 of record OU015491.1, read on the forward strand.
TATTTTACGTGCCTCGGCCACCATTGGTAAACACGGCTGGGGATGTACAGCAACGAGCATCGAACCAGAAACGTTCAGATCACTGGCCCGCTGCTCTTGCCAACTGGGCCATCGCGCACCAGCATGAAAGTAAGTGACCACAGTCATTGTCTAAGACAGTCTCTGATACGCTAATATCCGGCGGTCTCGGAGTCATAACCAAGAAGAGGTCCACAGCGGGGCCCTGTTCATGGGTTCCATAAGATCGCAAAGTGGGCAGAAAGTCTGGGCAAATACCCCAATCCGATGGTCTGTAGAACAACAAGACAATTATTTCTTTACAGATGTCTAAAGTCACGATAACCCCGTGTAAACGATTTTGCAAAGTTACTAGAATAAGTGGAGTGAATCGATACACATCCACTTCCAATGATATCTTAAAGCGTACGGAATTACAATAATAGAGGTCGCCACATGTTACTTTACTTCGACGTATAGGCAGTGTAGCGTACTACCAGTATGGGGTTATTTTTTCCCATGACCTCACAGATTTCACGAAACACAGCTGTGTGTTTATCGAGCGGTTTCCCTAACAAGTGGTGCGGGAACTGTTTGGAGAACCGAAAATGGTTTCACCCCCCGTGATAAAGCTGTCTTTCTCTTAGCGACAACTTCATGCGAGTGACATTCGGCGGGCGATAAAGTTTCGGACTAAGAAGAGCTGTCAGCCGATAATCTGCCGGCCCCTCCACCCCGTCTGAAAATCCAGACATTCGAGAGAGACGCTAGAGAACGCGGCCTGTGCGGATGTGTGTTTTAGGCTCCGTACGTTGTGAATCTGTACGGGATTTTAATTGAATATGTTGCACTGTTTAAATGTTAATTTTTTGTTAATAAATTGTTGAGTTTTTGTTTTAAAAAATTGGCCTTCGCTTTTAATTAGAACTCTGTCTTTCTTTGTTATGGATTCCATAGTAGTAATTTTTAGCAACGCCTCAGAGAGAATCGCCTTGTCTACTTACAGTGACGCCACAGCAGGCTCTAACAATGCTAATGAATTCAATTGTTTGAGAAATCAGAAAATATAAAACTTTTAATGTACACAATTGAATAATCTTACTATCCACTGATTCCATCTATTAAGTTGATATTTAATCGTTGTACTTAATTTATTTTAGATAAATGTAAATAGATATATGTAAATACTGTAGATATATGTAAATAAATTACAACCATTAAAAAATGCAGTTGTTGTTTCAAAGAGAAATGGTAGTTCAAACAGCTTTTTGGCCATTAAGAGTTACAGCTACAGATTGTTATCTGTATAATAATAAAATTTCGTTAATGTCTTTTTTCCTGTCAAAACATTAAGTTTATTATTTCTAAGTAGAAAGGTATAAAATAAGCGTTTTATTTTATCCTGTCAAAAAAATAATATTTAAAATGACGCATAAGGGTAGAAACTAGGTTCACTGTTTAAGTAAATGATTACCAATACACATGTTGAGTGCAAACATTTGTTTGTGCTCGGTTTTTATAAATAGATTAATTAATCCTTTAGGAAATCTCTCAAATGCAAGCTAACTTATTTACTCAAAACAAATGAAAGACACAAAGCATTTTTATGTTATTTTTCGGCTAGTGTTTTGCTGAAATCATCGTACCAGTCCTAGAGCTTGGATTTTGTCTTAGATTCACAGCAACACGAACAAAGAGAGAAACTTGTTCTTGTATAGAATAAAAATGAATGCAATCAAAAGATTAAGATCTGATAAAGAACTCTTTGAAAGGGATAAAAAAAACCAGAAAAAAAGAGTGCACTGCTATCAATTTCTGGGGTAAAATATTTTATGAACGGAAAGATGTCTTCACATAAAGTATATAAACTTTTCTCTGTTTGAACATTTGCATTAAGAAGAAATTCACAGAAAGTTGTTTTTGCACACTAACTTACATTTTTTTACTCTGCTATCTAGTTCCTATAAGATAAGGATGTCAGTAACGTAAACACAACATTAAAAACACAACATTTTACTTCAAGTGCGTACTTTTCAAACTGCATATACATACATACATACATTATATATATATATATATATATATATATATATATATATATATATATATATATATACTAGTTGAAAACCCGCGCATCGCTACGGAGTACATTCAAATTAAATACAACGGTCAATATATGCAATTAATGCCAAAAAAAATATATATATATATGTAATATAAAAATAATTTTTATATTAATTATCTGACTTGTCTATATTCCTATAAAACATAATTTATTCCATTTCTAATGATGATATAATAGCTCTTAAAGTTTGCAGTAGTTAATCCCTTCGTTCCCCTATAGACAGAGAAATATCCTGATAGACTTAGAACAGCCTCTGTCTAGGGAGACTGAACCGACAAGAATCATCGGACACGCCCTAGTCCATGACGTAGCATAGCGTCATAGGGATTATTGCTTACACCAAGTCTTCTGTATGTTACCGATATAAAATGTGAACACGGCATGAAGCCGGGCTCTTCATATAATAATTGTACATAGTATGTATCACAAAGTCTAGCTCCCTTCCTATGGGGAAACTACGTTAAAAACGTCAATAAAGCTGTGTTAACCCAGTCGCCTGTTTACTGCGTCCCAAGAATTCCTTTATAGGTATTCCAATATCAACTGTTCCAACGATGCCTATTGCTATGGTATTTCAAGCCGTCAGGACAATAAAGGGGGCTAGACAAAACGATTAAATTTTGTGGGACGCAGGCGATGGCTGAAATGTGTGAAAGACCGCCGTTCTTGGAGGAATGTGTTGTGTCTACCCGCGAACTTCCCTGTTAAACCGAAACGGAAGCTGGAATACAGATGGAGGATGACAGACAGCGTTTTAAGAGGTGTTAGTTCCGATGCAGTATTTCTACGGCCACTGCGACATCAATAATGTTTTTGCGTGTGAATACACTTGTTTTGAAAAGGACCAACCTTCTGTTCGAACTGGATCCCAAAGCCTGGATACTTTCCTATTTGAGTGCTACCTGTGGATTAATCAAAGAACAGTGCGAGTCCAATGCTTCCAGGATTAAAATACACGAAAGTGGACAATCTAAGCCGATTTTTTTTTCGTTTCGTGCATGACGATTCCAGTGAAATATGAACAAAAACTGTACATAAGGAGTAAATTTTTTTTATTATTTTTTTTTTCGTTCAAGGAAGTGGTGAATCATTACGTGAGTAATTTTTCTTTCTTTATTAAGTCATAAATAAATGTGGATAGGAATTTTTTTTTGAATTGAATAATGAATAATTTTAACAATTGGTTTATATCTCAATATGCTGTAGTTTTATAATGGTTTATAACTGAATCTGCTTTATGTGTAAATATTTTGGAATTTGTATATTAATATTGTAACCATGTTACTTAAGGATATTGACGTAATTTGTAAAGCTTTGAAGAAGCAAAAAGCTTCAACGGTCAAGTTATTAGATAAACTCATATTCCAAAATGGAAACACGAGATTAGATCGTAATAGAGTTTTAAATTTTTGTGGCTTTAAATATGAAGTTGGAGATAAAGAGTTTTTAGCTAAAGTGAATGAAATTTCAGAACAGTTTAAGTTAACGGAATTGATTAAGATTTGCGATATTTTAAATATTTCGGGAGAAGGTGAAAAAGAGGAAATTACTAAACATATTATTTCGTGCTTATCTAATTTCGAATTTCTTAAAAATTCGATAATTGCAGAGGACATTTCGGAAGACGAAATTAGTCTCGAAGCAGAACATGCTGAATTTCAGTCCGGATCCACAAATAAAGTCAATAATGAAAATAGTACTCAAACCGAAACAGGTGGGGTACAACTTACAGATACTACCGCAAATACTACTCAAACCGAAAACCTTATAAGTAATAACGAAAATGATACCCAAACCGAAACGTTTGGAGTCAAAATGAAAAATAATACAAGTATAGAACATGAAATCAAAAGCAGTAATGACGAGGAAAACAGTTATTCTAAAATCGAAAATGTCGATAAAAATTCAAAATTGTCAAACATGGGAGAAACAAAAATTATGGTAAACTTCTCTGACATTGAGGCAGTGATTCCTCTCTTTAAGGGAGAAAAACATGAAAATATCGTACAATGGTTTGAAACTTTTGAAAATCATGCTGCATTATTCTCCTTATCTGAGTTTCATAAATTTTTATTCGCAAAACGTTGTCTTAGAGGAAACGCACTTCTGTTCATTCGTAGTGAAACTTCAGTCAATTCTTTTGACAAACTAAAGAAATTATTAATTGAAGAGTTTAAAGTAACATATAATTCGGCGGAAATACATGACATCCTACAAAAACGTAAAATAAAACATAATGAGTCAATGCAAGAATATTTTTTAACCATGAAACAAATTGCTAATCAAAGCAATATAGACGAAGGTGCTTTAATCACTTACGTCATTAACGGGATTAATGACACTACACAGAACAAAGCCATTTTATATGGATGTGAGAATTTAGTTGAGTTTAAAAATAAATTGAAAATTTACGAACAAATTCGCAAAGACATGGACAAAGTAAAAGTACCGTTCCATCGGGTACCCTATACGAATGGAAAGACAGGAAAACTTAAACCGGAAATCCGTTGTTTTATTTGTCAACAGCTAGGACACAAATCTTTCCAATGTAGTAAGGACAAGAAAATTACACCACGAATGTATAATAATTCAAAACCAGCAAAGGCTCAAACGACGCATGCGGTGCAAGAGTTGCCCCCCAACCCCTGTAAGTTTTGCGCAAACATAGGGATCATGAATTCTTATCATTGGGGATTCTCTTGCATCAATAGACCATCTACGTCTGAAATTGCAGCGCCTAAGCCACAACCCGAAAAGTGACAATTAATAGTATCCGGATACACAAAAAACAAAACGTACGTACATAATAAAAGAAAAACAAATAATGAAAACAACTCGAGTTCAAATAATAAGATATGGTTAAATATGGATACTGGAAGTTCGGTGAATATAATTCCAAGTAAAATTGTTGAAAAATTAAATGTTCCCATTAGAGAAAATAAAGTGATAAACGTGAAACAAACAAAAGGGCTAATACAGCTTCACAAAACATGCAATCTCTACCTTAAAATTGGTAATATTGTTAAATTGGCAGAGTTTTTCATACTTGACACCGATTTACCATATGCCCTCTTGGGTTTAAAGAGTTGTGTTGATTTTCGTTTGGTAATTAATTGTGCGAACCAAATTGTTGAGCAGGATGGGAGAAAACTGATCACTTTCTCTAGTTCTGAATGCAGCGATTTGTCTTTGCATATCATGCCCGAAAATCATGTTGAGCTAAATGTTAATAACGTTAAAGAGAAAAAGGAAGTAAAGACAAAGTCTAAAAATAAAAACGTTTTAACATTTTCGAATGTTTCCGAGATGGATTCTGGTAATGGGTGCACACATTATCAGAGTACAGTCGAGGAAAAAACGAAAATGAGTGAAAATGTAGGAAGTTCCGAAATAAAAGAACTTTTAGAGGAATATAAAGACATATTTGCGAAAAATAAATATGACGTGGGATCAGTAAGAATAGAACCCCAAAGAGTGATATTGACTTCCGATTTGCCAGTTTCGTTACGCGCATATAAAACTTCACCAAAACAACAAGAAGAAATTGATACTCAAATTGAAGAGTTATTAAAAGCCAATATCATAAAAGAAAGTTCGTCTCCATTTTCGGCACCAGTAACACTTGTTTATAAAAAAGATGAAAACAAAAAGAATAGGTTATGTATTGATTTCAGGAAATTAAACCAGGTGACGAAGTCGGATGCCGAACCATTACCTCTGGTCGAGACATTGATTGATAAACTAGCTCAAAGTACATATTTTTCAAAATTGGACATGGCCTCAGGTTACTAGCATATCCCTATTCACCCAGATGACACAGAAAAACTCGCTTTTGCAACCCATAATGGATTATATGAATGGCTACGTTTACCTTTTGGTTGGCGCAATGCACCCAGCATTTTTCAGAGAACAATTCGTAGAATTTTAACTAAATATAAAATTACATTTGCTGCAAATTATTTTGATGATATTTTAATTTTTTCAGATAGCTATTCTAATCATATTGAACACATTCAACAAATTTTTGATATATGCAGACAGGAAAACTTAAAACTAAAATTTTCTAAATGTTCCTTTTTACAAAAACAAATTCAATTTTTAGGATATGAAATTACCAATGGGATTGTCACTCCGGATAACACCAACATTGAGGTTATTAAAAAGCTAAAACCACCCAATAATGTAAAATCTTTACAAAGATTTCTCGGTTCAATTAATGTGTATCATAAATTTATTGACAAATATGCCACTATTAGACAGCCACTAAATAACTTGTTAAAAAAAAATACACCTTGGCAATGGACTGAGAAATGCCAAGAAGCGTTTGAAATGTTAAAAAGAACTTTAATTTGTAAACCTGTGTTGAAAATTTTTAATCCAAAAGCTGAATGTCATATTTATGTTGATGCCAGTCATACTGGTGTAGGAGCGGTTTTAAAGCAAACAGATGCTTCTGGTGTCCTATACCCTGTCGCGTTTCACTCCCGCTCATTAAAAGATTATGAAAACAATTATTGTATTACTGAGCTGGAATGTCTCGCTATAGTGGATTCTTTAAATAAGTTTCATCATTATCTTTTCGGACAAAAATTTACCATACATACGGACCATGCGGCTTTAGTTTGGCTCAAAAATGTTAAAAACTTAAAAGGAAGATTGTTCCGCTGGTCTTTGCAGTTAAGTATGTATGAATATGATATTAAATATACAAAGGGCACCACAAACATCGAAGCAGATATGCTCTCTCGTGATGTACCAGATAACAATGTACACAATGATGTTATTGTAAGCAATGTTGAAACTCAGGTATCACATCTCTTGCAGTTGAGTGAAATTACCGAGGCTAAAAAAATGACAATTTAACTGGAAAGTTTGTCGAAATTAACAATGTTTTATGCCTTCGTAAAAAAGGGTTTACAAAGATTGTAGTACCTTTTTCTTTAAGACTGAAATTACTCAAAATTGCTCATGAAAAATTTGGCCATCCTGGTTGGTATTCAAAAAACAATTAATTTGCTCACCCCTGTTTATTATTGGCAAAATATAACTTCTGATATTAGTAATTTTACTAAACATTGTCATACATGTCAAGTAAATAAAAAATCTCGACAAAAAAGATTTGGACTTTTGCAATCAATGCCTCCGGTTGACAAGTCATTTGACTTGATTGCAATTCATAGTGTGGGTGGCCTTAACCATTACAATTCAACTAAAAAATACCTGACGTTAATTATTGACCATCACACTCGATTTATATGGGCTTTTGCTTCAAAATCAATTACAACAGAAACTTACACTAACTTCCTAAACCAAATTTTTCAAATTCAAGTGCCAAAGAGTATCTTAAGTGATAGAAATCCAGCTTTCACATCTTCTCATTTTAAAAAATTTCTTAAGCATTATAACGTTAAATAACTATTGACTACAGCACACAGACCAGAAACTAATGGGAAAGTGGAGAGATTAGGCCAAACAATAATCACACGTTTAAAATGTAAAATTAATGAATCGTCTACAAAAGTTCCATGGCCTAAATTACTAAAGGAAGTAACTCACGAATACAACTTGACCCCCCATTCCGTTACTAAATTTCCACCAGCCTATTTAATGTATGGCACAATTCCATATACAAATCCGTTAAAGGAAAGTATTTATCCTCCTGCTGAAGAGGCGAGAAAAATAGCAGTTCAGAGAACAAAACATTACCATGAAAGGAATAAAATACATTACGATGCTAGATTTGTGGATATACAATTTACACCTAATGAGTCAGTCATTTATGAAGAATTTAAATACCCTAATAATAGGAAACTGTCTCCAGTTTTCAGTGGTCCTTATAAAATCCTTAGCAAAATTTCTGACGTTAATTATGAAATTAATAAGAAAAATACCCACTCTCAAGAATCTTCAGAAGTTGTGCATGTTTCGAAGTTACGAAAATACCATGCACCAGAAAAATTAAAACTGAGTCATGAATAATGTAAATAAAGTATGTATGTTTGTATATTATTACAGGGTTGTATTTTTTTTTACGTATTGTTGTATTGCAATTTTTTTTCAGTATTATGATAGTGCATTTGTATTCAGTTTTATTTGGCTCAGCAGTGAAAGGACAATAATTTCTCTGCAAAAGACTGTATAAGCCAAAAAACAAAACAACCATGGTTGTCACCACTTGTTACCACATGTTTTTTCTTCAAGACGTCTTATATTTTTATATTGTATTGTGCTTTTTGTAGTATACGTTGCAATTTTTATGTTGAACTTGCAAAGAATATTGAAATTGGAGAGAATATTATGCAAAGATTGTTGTTAAAAATTTTATAAGTGAGCATTCAGAGATTTGAATGTTAGTTTTGTACACAGAAGAGTTGGTGTATACAAGTTTAAAATTGTCAGAATAGGTAAATTAAATTTTTTTCTCTTTTTCTTTGACATGGGGAATTTCTTTTTCTTTGAGGGGTGGATGTAATATAAAAATAATTTTTATATTAATTATCTGACTTGTCTATATTCCTATAAAACATAATTTATTCCATTTCTAATGATGATATAATAGCTCTTAAAGTTTGCAGTAGTTAATCCCTTCGTTCCCCTATAGACAGAGAAATATCCTGATAGACTTAGAACAGCCTCTGTCTAGGGAGACTGAACCGACAAGAATCATCGGACACGCCCTAGTCCATGACGTAGCATAGCGTCATAGGGATTATTGCTTACACCAAGTCTTCTGTATGTTACCGATATAAAATGTGAACACGGCATGAAGCCGGGCTCTTCATATAATAATTGTACATAGTATGTATCACAAAGTCTAGCTCCCTTCCTATGGGGAAACTACGTTAAAAACGTCAATAAAGCTGTGTTAACCCAGTCGCCTGTTTACTGCGTCCCAAGAATTCCTTTATAGGTATTCCAATATCAACTGTTCCAACGATCAATGTATACAATTGATGTAATATCTATACTTATATATAAAGAGAGAGCGGATTTTGTACGTGGAGGGTAATCTCCAGAACAGCTTCACCAATTTGAAAAATTCTTTCACTGTTTGAAAGGTACATTATTCCAGATGGACATAGGCTATATATTATGTATATCTGATCATCTATACTTATATATAAAGAGAGAGCGATTTTGTACGTGGAGGGTAATCTCCAGACCCACGGCACCTCTTTGAAAAATTCTTTCACTGTTTGAAAGGTACATTATTCCAGATGGACATAGACTATATATTATGTATATCTGATCAGTAGAAATAATGTTAGGTGGTTACTTTATTTCTGAAGTTAGGGGCTTACTTTATTCTGCTGAGAATAAAGTGGGCTTCTGAAGAGTGGGCTTCTGTTCTGACGATAGTGGTTCGAAACTAGCCTATGTTCTGGTATAATATTTTGTTCAACCCGGACAAAGTCGGGACGGGCCGCTAGTATATATATAAAATCGTAAGGGATATTTATTTTTTTTTGGATAATATCCAATCGTCTGCTGCATTAGAAAGAAAAAGAATATTTTTTTTGTCTATTTAATGTATATATATATATATATATATATATATATATATATATATATATATATATATATATATATATATATATACATACATATATATATATACATACATATGTATATATATATATATATATATATATATATTGGCATTAATTGCAAACATTGACAGTTGTGTTTTATTTGAATGTAGTCCGTAGTGAAGTACGGATTTTCAGCAAATCTTAAGATAAAACAAAAGCCTTTTTTGATGCTCATGATATAAGAAGATTAATCATTTATTTTTATTGAATGTTTAGACAGAGAGTATCCCAAAAACATCCCAATAAAAAAATAACGTTATGCAATCATTCTTTGAGAGGAAAATTTTAAAAATCTCATTTACGGACTCTACTGATGTCTTCGCGATCGGGGATTATAAAGAAATGGCGTTATAAAAAAAAATACTTTAAAACTTGGAAGCTCGGAAACTTTGTTCAACTCATTGAAATTCCCTCAACCTCGACTGAAAAAATATCCCTTATCCTAATATTTACCACTGCCTACAAAATAAATATCCTTTGAACGGTAGAAAGTAGAATCGCGTGCTGAAAGAAACTTGGTATCGCCTCCAGTGAACTGATTTGGTGGTGAAGTTCTTTTGAGAAAGGGCTTTTTCAGGGGAAAGAAAGCGTCTTTCCTCGGAGGAAAAAATATTTTTTATGTATAATAAAGGCAGTCGCTCTCTCCCAGTTAAGCACTAGAATAAATAAAGTAGGTCAGGAAAATACTTGTTTGGGAGATAAATTTTAATTTAGGTTATTGCTGCTCTAAAGAATTTGAAAGCCCTCCCCCCCCCAAAAAAAAAACAAAAAAAACTCGATAACATAAATAGCCAAAAGGAAATTGAAAGTACATATTTTCTAAATGTTTCGGTGCCACAGGGAAAGAAGGTAATTAAAGGAACTACTGTAATGTATTCATATAATTCCAAGAGCAAAATGAGGATGTGTTTATGAAAATAGTACGTAAGGTATACATAAGATTCGATTCACAAGAATCGAACTTTTGAGTGAATGAATTAAAGAAGCTGCTTGGATATGCTAATTTCGGCATACGCGCTTGGTATAAATAACAAGCAGCTTGATTAATACAGAGGTTGAAAGAAGGTTGTTGTTAAGGTTGATAGATAAGCGAGTAAGGGGAGCTACGAGTAAGCAGCTCCAGGTTTTAACAGGCGCTAGTGCTTAGGGGGCCCAAAGTTTACGTGGCAGTACTGCTGGTTTGACTCTCTGCTGGTTTGTGAGTATTTGCAATGTGTATTTTTATTGAATGATAATATATATTCCGTACAAATTGTACGTATGCTTATTGCTGTAAAAGCAAATTCTATATGTGCAACGAATTCAATAAACATTGTTTCATGTATAAATTGTGTTTGTATCAAATTCATCTAAAGAGTGCCACTTCAAATTATATACACCCAAGTGTGGGTAGAAGTGAGCTATATACTCTACAAGTATATCACTCATCCTACATTTTTGCATACAGTGCAACTTGTAAACAATTAACACACGCGGCATTTGACAAGACCTTGAATCTTAGAAATACCGGTTGAGTATCCCTTGAATTAAATGCCTCAGACTGAAACTGTTATCGACAGTGAATGGTTTCGCCAGTTTGAAAACTTGTATCTTAGGAGCAAGACCAAAGTCTTAGCAGAAATTCCTTTTAAGTTTCAAATACACCTTGAACGCATAGCCTGGTGGTAATTTATACATAATCTGTGCCGATACTGAGTCCCATAAAGGCTAAGGTGTCACATCCACAGCCGTCCATGTCACAACTAATGCTAGTATATCACTCATCCTACATTTTTGCATATAGTGCAACCTGTAAACAATTAACACACGCGGCATTTGACAAGACCTTGAATCTTAGAAATACCGGTTGAGTATCCCTTGAATTAAATGCCTCAGACTGAAACTGTTATGGACAGTGAATCGTTTCGCCAGTTTGAAAACTTGTATCTTAGGAGCAAGACCAAAGTCTTAGCAGAAATTCCTTTTAAGTTTCAAATACACCTTGAACGCATAGCCTGGTGGTAATTTATACATAATCTGTGCCGATACTGAGTCCCATAAAGGCTAAGGTGTCACATCCACAGCCGTCCATGTCACAACTAATGCTAGTATATCACTCATCCTACATTTTTGCATATAGTGCAACCTGTAAACAATTAACACACGCGGCATTTGACAAGACCTTGAATCTTAGATATACCGGTTGAGTATCCCTTGAATTAAATGCCTCAGACTGAAACTGTTATGGACAGTGAATCGTTTCGCCAGTTTGAAAACTTGCATCTTAGGAGCAAGCCCAAAGTCTTAGCAGAAATTCCTTTTAAGTTTCAAATACGCCTTGAACGCATAGCCTGGTGGTATTTTATGCATAATTTGTGCCGATAATGAGTCCCATAAAGGTTAAGGTGTCACATCCACAGCCGTCCATGTCACAAATAAGGGCCTGTTCACATAGGAGTCCGTTGCGTTGCGTTAAGGAAAAGATGACGGTGAGACGAAAATAAACCAATCACAGGCGTTAAAAATTTCATTTCTAATCGTTTAGAGGCATATTATTGGTTTATTTTCGTCTCAACGTCATCTTTTCCTTAACGCAACGCAACGGACTCCTATGTGAACAGGCCCTAATGCTTCTTTGGTATCACTATACACATCTCTGACAACTTACCCTCTCTGAAAGCTGTCATGTTTCTTCAAACACTTCATTTTCTGTGTTATAGATTAAGACGATGCATCCGTTGACATCACTTTTAAAACATCTTTAGTTATATAAGTCACAAATGAAACTGTGAATATATACACTTATAAGCCTACTCAGCAGCACTGGACCTAGGTATCGCCGTTGTTATGGGCTAGTCAAAAGGCATAGCTGATATTTGCAATTGTGGCCCCTCTCGTGAAGGCAATTTCCTTGCATTTTCGCATTTTCGAGCACTTTAAATTTTGCACCGCATTACTTGATAGGAGTTTGCATCCGTCAAAGCAGCGTTGTTTGCTTCCATTGAGGCTGAGAGGAAATAACTGGTCACATTACTTTGAAAAGAAATACAGTGTGTACATAAATGAATATCCAAACTTTGCAGGGCTATTGAAAGAAAACTAAACAAAGTACAAAATTGCTGTTTATCGGAAAACAAAAATAACAGCTGAAAGTTTAAATCCGACACAGTTATAAGGGTTCAGTGTGAGCCCCTTCAGTAACATGAAAGATATAGAGATGATGCGATAACTCATTTCACACTCTTTTCAGCATATCTGGTGTGACGGTTTGGAAAAAGCTGCAGATATGCATATCTTAAGTTCGTCAGCGTCCTTTTGTAGCTGTGGAACAAACACCTGATTTTTGATGTAGCCCCAGAAAAAAAATAAGTTTGTACTTTGTTTAGTTTTCTTTCAATAGCCCTGAAAGTTGGGATATTCATTTATGTGCACACTGCATTTCTAAGTATACCTTAACAGGATATACATGCAGAAACAACAGATGTAAATTAATCTAAAGTAGAAAAATATCCCTTTTCTAATATCAAAAGCAGAAAACAAAACTGGGAAATAGTTTCGACCTAATAATTATAGATCTGTTTTAGACCATAAAGCATTAAGACTGTTTCTATGGATATTCACAAATGTGAAGATCATTTTTGTTTATCAGTAAGTTACTTCTGTGACTGAAACAGGACATGGAGCAATTTAATCACTGGAGCAGTGTTTCTCAAACTCCTTTGGGACTCAGAAAATTTCTCAAAGTTTACGGAACCCTCTACATTTTTAACTTAGGATTACGTTCCTCCATAACGGTACGCGGTAGAGCAAAATTTCAGACGGTAAAATCGTCGTCGCGAGTTATAAATCAAGAGTGGCAGAATATTATTTCTAAATGTTTTTTTTTTTGTTTTATCCCATGTTCTGCCTTCATACTGAACAAAAATTTATAAATGAGGTACCATTTTAAAGGTTAAGATTAAAAAAAAGAGGTAAGCAACGATAAGTAATCCTGCGTTAATAACACGTGGTAGTTTCGTTAGAAGAGACTACCTGAAATTTTTTATTATTGTTTGCATCATACAGGTGAGTCCACATTTCTCCCTATTAGGGGACAGAACAAAATCGTCCATTCCTTAGTGGGTATTCAAACCTCAGCCTGCTCCGTAGAAGTTCATGACGCTAACCACTGAGGGGCTGTCCAGTAAGAATTAAACACTGTAATAAAAATTGCATTCTTACATAATTATGTTGTAATCATTATTTATGAATGTCTTCTCTAAAAATTTCTGTATATTTAAAACTGCAAATTATTTAGTAATTTTGCAGAAGTTTTAATAAACATATTTTTGTAATTAAAAGATTATAAAATACGCATTTTAGATTATTTATAACTATATAAAAAATTGAATTACACATTATATAGTTCATCAAAGCATAAATATATAAGGGACGAGCTGAAAACCCGCGCTTCGCTACGGAGTACATTCAAATTAAATACAACGGTCAATGTATGCAATTAATGCCAATATATATATATATTTATAATAAATGCGACGGTCACTGTATACAATCGATATATATATATATATATATATATATATATATATATATATATAAACCGTAAGGGATATTTATTTTTTTTGGATAATATCCAATCGTCTGCTGCATTAGAAAGAAAAAAATATTTTTTTGTCTATTTAGTTGTTATGCACGTGACGATAAATTTATTTAAAGTACCAGAAAAAGAAATCACGTGATCAGCATTTAAAGGAATCGTTAAAGGAATCGTTAAAGGATCGTTAAAGGAATTTTTACGATCTTTCTCGTGATATAAATTTTATAACCCTCAAATTACTATTTTAAATGCAAACTTTAAAAAAAGTTACAAAAGCAACTTAAAAATTTAATTTAAAAAAATCTAAGAAGAATTTTTCAAAAATCTTTCTTAGTGCACCCCTACACCATAAGAAGAATCGCTATGCAAAATTTCAGCCTTTTAGGTCCAGTGGTTTGGTCTGTGCGTAGTATGTCAGTGAGTCAGTTACGGAACTGTTTTATATATATAGATAAGGCATAAGGCATAAGAATATTAAGGAAGAAAAAAATTCAGAAATTTGTGGTGGCATCAATAAAAAGAAAGAAAACTGACGCTGATGTAAAAGGCTCACAGCCCACCATTGGTAGAGTATGGTAACTTAGACTGATGCAGTGAATAGCTTATCACATCTGAAACATCCACACCTGAAGGTGCTTTAATGTATCCAGGAAAATACTTGGAAGAAGAAAAGACATTAGACAATCTACTTACACTTATGAATTCCGAGAAAAAGCTCGTAATTTATAAAGATCCTCACCACTTCTGAAGACGCTTTAATGTATCCAGAAAAATACTCGAAACTAGAAAGGACATTAGACAATCTACTTACACTTATGAATTCCGAGAAAAAGCTCGTAATTTATAAAGATCCTCACCACTTCTGAAGACGCTTTAATGTATCCAGGAAAATACTCAAAACTAGAAAGGACATTAGACAATCTACTTACACTCATGAATTCCGAGAAAAACTTCATGTTTTATATAGATCCCAACCACGCCTGAAGATGCTTTAATGTATCTAGGAAAATAATCGGAACTAGAAAGGACAAAAGACAATCTACTTAAACTCATGAATTCCGAGAAAAAGTTCGTCATTTATAAAGAACCCAACCACTCCTGAAGATGCTTTAATGTATTTAGCAAATACTCGGAAAAAGAAAGGACATTAGACAATCTACTTAAACTCATGAATTCCGAGAAAAAGTTCGTCATTTATAAAGATCCCAACCACTCCAGAAGATGCTTCAATGTATTTAGCAAATACTCGGAAGAAGAAAGGACATTAGACAATCTACTTACACTCATGAATTCCGAGAAAAAGTTCGTCATTTATAAAGATCCCAACCACTCCTGAAGATGCTTCAATGTATTTAGCAAATACTCGGAAGAAGAAAGGATATTAGACAATCTACTTACATTCATGAATTCCGAGAAAAGTTCGTAATTTATAAAGATCCCAACCCCGTCTGAAGACGCTTTAATGTATCTAGGAAAATACTCGGAAGAAGAAAGGACATTAGACAATCTACTTACACTCATGAATTCCGAGAAAATGTTCGTAATTTAAAAAGTTCCCGTGTAG
Source organism: Dolomedes plantarius (assembly GCA_907164885.2). Classification (NCBI taxonomy): domain Eukaryota; kingdom Metazoa; phylum Arthropoda; class Arachnida; order Araneae; family Dolomedidae; genus Dolomedes; species Dolomedes plantarius. Next base: position 35,111,552 of record OU015491.1, read on the forward strand.
TTTACAAAAATTTTGAGAATTAATTACACATGGCCCACGAAAAGTAAAATCCATATCAATTTTTATATAGCTGAATTTAATATATTTTATTATTTACCCAATTTTTATTGTTTGATCAACGCAAGAACAAAAAATTTTTAATCATACACGTATTTAAACTCTTATTAATTGTATTATTTAATGCAACCTAATCCAACAAAACTTTTTTATAACTTATGAAGACGAATAGTATTAAATTCTATGTCAGAAACTGTAACTGTTGAGTAATGGTTGGATAATTCTTAAGTTAAATTGATATTCAGAAATCGGCTCATAAATTGAACGTGGTGTGCGTCTCTAATTTGGTATCATTTAAGTATAGGATATGCTTCGCATGAGGTGAAAGCATGCAAATAAATTAAATTTTTGTTAGGGCAAGTACGCGGGCAGCAAAGCATGAGATCACATGAAAATTAAATTTAATTGCTTTTTTCTTTAAAATTAAATTAAGTTGGCAAACTGAACTTCATTAATTATTTGTCGATTTTTTTTGCTCACCTAGTACTGATAAAATATTAATTAACCCTGTAAATAAATTTTTTCTTTTAGAAAGAAATTACGTAAAAGTAAAATGAAGTAGCTTTGAAATCTTCTTTTAGAAATAAGAATAAATTAACTTTGCGGAAGAAGTTTTTTAGTTGGAGATTTAACAAGAATAAACTATTATTTTTCAATCACAAGATCAAATATATTTCCATCAGTTAATTATTTTCTGCCAATTAAGTTATTCTGGGCATCAGGTGAAAGAAACCAGACTAAAATGAGATTAGAGATTGTTAAAGCATCAGCTTATGATGTTTCTAAACTTTGATCTCACGAAGATATTAATGCGATCAGTCTTATCAAAGGTTTCATTGGTAACTCGGCATATTTTCAAAAGACAAGTTAATGGGGAAAAGCAACAAAAAATATAAGCATAAGAGAAATAATAGAGAAAATTAAAAACAACAAGAAAGCTCTGGGCAAGATGGATTTTCAAACATTTCCTAGTCTTAGAGGCAAAATAAATTTATTTTGAACTCAAAGGATTTTGTCTAATTATAGGAACATGCATTTCCAGTTCTAATAAACCTCTTTTCAAATAATGAGATGTTATATAAATCGATATTACAGCTAAATGAGAGAAGGGTAGACCATGAATTTCAGATATGCATTGTTCGAATTGTTTTCCCTAAAGATATCAAATTTTATTAACTACTCGCATTTCTTACTTTCCTGGCATTAAAAATCCTTGATCCTGAGGTACATTTTTATTTGTAATAATTGATAAAAATAACTTATCTATATCAGTTAAAGTTTAAATTAAAGGTTTGCTTTCAAAGTGGTTGCTTTCAAACTTTCTTACATCCGATGACATTTAATCATTCCGTAGCAACGCAAGCAGTTAGGAACAGAAAGCTCGCATTCTTAAGGCGACAATGGACCAAGAAAAACCTTTTTTTTTTAATTCCTTAACCAATTGCTATGAAATTTTGTATACTTATACAGTGTTGTTTAGAAATGGTAATTATAAATTTTAAAAAATCAGAATATAATTAATTAAGATATTAATTAAAATCAGTTTGTTAATTTCTCTATTTAAAAATGCTCCATGCGCTTTAATTTTTGTCTCATATCTATTTTTCTCTCAAAAGATAGCTTTATATAGTTATAATAAAAGTTAGTAGCAATATTTGATTTACAGTCATATTTATAAAAAATAGAAAGAAATCGATAAAAATAAGTCATTTTATGCAAAATTTTATCAAAAAAATTTTTTTTATTGTAAAAATTTTCAGTTGTTTTAAAATAGTATAATGAACTGATTACTAAGTTTTATTCTAACATACATAAATAATCATTTTATGAAATTGTATGAAATTCAAGAAAAATTATGACACATGGAACATTTTCAACTTACCGACACGACATGAAAACTTGTTTTGAGAAAATGACATTTGAAGTTTTAATTTTACTAACATTTCCACTGTCTACGTTTGAAAAAAATACTTATAACACGGTTAATAATGAACGTATCAACATACTTTTTTTTAAATTTAAAGCTGATGAGTTGCAGAATCATTTTCTGAAAGAAAAAAAAATCGTTTTGGGGACATATTTTTGTCAATCTGAAGGTCCATTGTCGCCTTAATAATAGAAATGAGAGCATACTCCAGACTATTTTCCCAGTGTTCACAGTACACAACTGTTCTGGATTTCCTGGTAGTGTACAATATTATCAGTTTTGTTGATAATAACTAATGGGAAAAGGCATGAAAAGCAGCCTCATTCCTTGACAATGCTTCAACCAAACTTTCCCATACAAGCAAGGCCTAGCATATTTTATGGAGATCATTGACTTGAAATTAGCTCCCATATTTACTGTCAGATTCTCGTCTCCCATTCTTAAGTGGAATTGATAAACGTGAGTAATAGCGTCTTCATTGAGCCCAAAAGAAACGCAAACAGGTGTCGAACGATATACACCTTTGGAGAAGTGCGACAATAGGTAAAAGGATGCAAATCATTTAGAATGATTTGTGAAATCCATTAGCGGCGCGCTTTTACCTTGGAAAAGTCGGCAGGAAAGGAAATTCGTCATAGATGGTTCGAGAAGGCGCTAAGAAGAATGGATAAATAAAGACGGTGTGGCGAATGGAGGGGAGAATAGATTTGGACTGTTGAAGGGTCAACAGTCAACACGCGTACGGAGAGAGGGTCTCGTACGGACTTTGAATAATGAGCCCGGCTCTCATGAGTGTAGTAACGTTCGTAGGAACGAACCTTTGTAAATGATTTATTTAACCAAGATTTTAATGTGTCAATAAACCAGATGTAAATAAGAGTTGGTGCTACAGTTATGATTACTTCTACATGATAATGATTTGTCGGATCACGACCATAAAGATTAACATTTACTCTCTAAGAACGTTTAAGGGTTCCTGTTAGCATACAAGGTGCGCCCATAAAGTAACCGGACAATTTTTTTTAAATAACAAAAATATTGCTCACCTTCAAATAAATTTATCTCCTTCAAAATAATCGCCAAAGCAGTCTATACAAATTTTTTCAGCGTTTCTTCAAGTCACCCAAACACTGTTTATAGGCGTTGGAACTAACCGTTCGCAAAATACGCGTAACATTTGATTTAATATCCTCCGACATCTCTGTCCTTTAGTGGATTTTGCATTTTTTGATTACAAAGGACTTATTCGCCACGAATTTGTTCCTGAAAATGAAACAATTAATCAGTGTTTTTACAAAGAGGTGCTTTTTCGATTAAGAAACAGGATAAGGTGAGTTAGGAAGGAACTGTTTTGATTCTGGGCAATGGTTTCTTTAACACGATAATGCTAGGCCCCATGCAGCAATTTCTGTACAACAATATCTTGCTAAGCATTCAGTTACAGTGATAAATCACCCACCATATTCTCCCGACTTATTGTAAGCTGATTTTTTCCTTTTTCCGAAGCTTAAGATGGCCATGAAAGGACAGAGATTTGAAAACGTCTCGGATATTAAATCAAATGTTACGCGTATTTTGCGAACGGTTAGTTCCAGTGCCTATAAACAGTGTTTCGGTGACTTGAAGTAATGTTGGAAAATTTGTATAGACTACTTCGGCGATTATTTTGAAGGAGATAAATTTATTTGAAGGTGAGTAATATTTTTCATATATATAAAAAATTGTCTGGTTACTTTATAGACGCACCTTGTATATTATTTCCCTACTTGTAGATGCGTTAAAAACTTTACATGATATCAAAATTCTTGTTTTTGAGAAATAATCTCCTGTCTACCTGAGAAAACATTTGAAAGATGACCTTTTATGACAGTTATACGCGTTTTTAGTCAGACGGGCAGTATTCAAAATTTATTTTACTTCAAATTTACAGGGAAGAAGTATAAACAAATCTAAATACATAATAGACTTATGTTCGAATGTCTATCCCATCTCAGGATTCAGTTTGCACTTTAATAAAACAGTATTTTTTACGTATTATGCAAAGTTACTAATTATTCACCCTTTTTTTCCTCACGTGTTTAAAAATACACACTTTTTGAGGTGTTAATAATTTTTTTTTGAATTTCTTAAATTTTTTTTTTCGAATGAGAAGGCACTTGTCGTGAGACATTCCCATTGAGTTATTCACAGGGTCTTGCTGGCTTTGTGGTATCACCATTTAGGTGAGCCAGAATTGTTCCCTATGAGGGGCAACACGTTAACGACTAAGCCTTATACGGAATTTGAACTTGAATTGCTCACGACGCTAACCACTAGACTATGCATTTCTTAATAAAAGATGGATTTCTCAATATTGTTTCTGCTTAAAGTTATAATGTTTGGAGCTTATCACAATCACCCCATTTGAAAAGAATGAAGAATAGCAATACGTATTTCGGTTCCTTTCTCGTAAAAATGATTGCATTGTAAAAATAGGTAATTCAAAGTATGTTATATTTCACCTATATTTTTGAAATGAGTACCTTGTTAAAATTGAGAAAAATAGGAAGCAAATCCTTTTTTATGCAATTGTATACACACCGAACCAAATGATAAGATGCCATAACTATTATTATTTATAAAAATTATCCAATTACCTCTTTTTTTGTTTAAGGAATCATTACATTAAATTTAAATAAAAATGAGGTTTTTATAGAATTTAAAATTATTGTGAGTATAGTAAGCTGGCACGTAATTTAAAGATTTAAAAGATATTACTGCACTAGCTTTATATACCAGCCTTTGCACGGGTGTATCCTTAATAAGGCTTACTTGTATATTATCTAAACTTGTATTTTATGCCAATCGATACCTGTCCCCACTGGTCAGCACCCCCTCAGCATATTATAATAACCACTCCCCCATGATGATGTCATAATTAAAATGTTTCTTTCAATTTTGATATCCCACTGGACCCCGGCCCTTCGAGGAGTTTGAGGGCTTCCCCGTAAACCCCTGTAAAAATCGCCAGTTTCATAAACAAAGAATTACCTGGCGTTGCCCACGATAATAAATATGAATGGAGTTAACCCAAGCTCTAGATGCATACGTACAAAGAACCAAAATATCTACAATCCACACACACACCCCTTTCCATGCTTCATTTAATTAAGGTTGATCTCTCTCTTTTTTCCTTTACCACCAATTCCGTGTTCAAATAGTGATATATATAGAAAATACAAATTATTGGATTGTTTTTTCAAAATCTAGAGCGAATGTCAAAAAATCGTGGCATTGATCGTGTTTGTTACATTTTAAATCAAGAATCTTATGGATATCTGTTTGCTTCTTTGATATATGAAGGAATATGTGAAAAACACGTAAAAACACGTTTAGCCCCCCTCACCCCCTTGGGGGCCGAATTTTGAAAAACCCTGAAATTGGTTTTCAGGTACTCGTGTTCCTCAAAGTAAGAATATTATGGATATCTGTTTCTTTCTTTGAGATCTGAGGGAATATGGGAAAAACACGTTTTGCGCCCTCCCCCCCTCATGGGGGCCGAATTTTGAAAAATCCTGAAACTGGTTTTTAGGTATTCATGTTCCTTACATTTTAAACAAGAACCTTATGGATATCTGTTTTATTCTTTGAGATATGAAGGAATATGTAAATAAACACGTTTTGACCCTCTCCCCCCCCCCCTTGGGGGCGAATTTGGAAAAATCACTTCTTAAATGACGCTTTCAGTACAAAAGGCATATGCTCCTAAAATTTGATATCTCTATCTCCAATAGTTTTTGCTGGGTGTTGATACGTGTATAGATGTATAAGTCAATGCTTCTTCCTTTATATATATAGATGTTAAATATTTTGTGTATTCGAAATTGAATCAAGAGAAGAATTTTAGACAAATTAATTTTACCATGTAAAATAATTACTTTTGTCAAAGCTAGAAATAATTATATAACTAGGAATAACATGAGTTGAAGTGACTAAAAATCCTATTAAAAATGATATCTAGATAAAAAAAATGTAGGGATTCATAAAGAAAAAAGACCCCATGGCCGCTAATCAATATTCTATATTAGTTCACTTAATTTAATTTTTTTTAAATATTCAGCATTTTAAATATTAAATTCCCTTTAAAATTGCAAAAATATATTCGAAATTCCTCTTTGTTATATACGTTTAAAAATGTTTAATATTTTAACATGAAAAATATTCAAAATATTCAATGTGTTGTGTTTTAACTTTATGTAAAATAGTTCGTTATACAGTGTAGTCTCGATAATTCGAACTTCGGTAAACCGAAAGTCCGCTTAATCCGAAACCAAAAGTTAAAATGAACAAAGCTTACAATAAAACTGCAGTGATACTAAGTAATAGTAAGTATATTTCTAAAAATTACAAGAAAATTCAAAGTTAGACAACAGTAGTATAATAAAGTAGGATAGAGTAGAAGAAACAACACATGTTTATGTTAATGCTAAACTGACACTAACAGTAACGATGCACCTCTCGAACTGTCGAGCACTGTGACGTACTGTTAGAACATCTTACACTTTGCTGTACTGTACTAGGCAGCGTTCCACTCTCTTATCAACCATTTCGTCCCGATATTTGGTTATGTTTAGACAGACCTTATAAAATAAACTGTGTAATCACACGTAATATGTAATATTTATGTAATCACACGTTACTATGTAATTTAAATTTATTTTAAGAAGGATTTCGTATACCGATTTCCGCAAAAGGTACGTTTTTTAGCCTTCTTAGACCTTGCTTTTGGCATTTTTAAACGATTTTTAATCTAAAAAAGAATTTTTAATGAACATCTCCATTGGAATTGAATATACTGCGTATGGGAACGGAATATAATGTCATGAGTATTAGGTAGGAGGCTAAGCAACGATGAGAAGCTTTGATAAGTGAGAATTAACTGCACTAAACACACGAAGAGCAGAAATGAGTAAAATATATCCATTGCTTTATGAATTTTAAGAATATGTATATATATATATATATATATTGTTTTGTTTACAACTATACTATGCAATGTTGTTATCTTAATAAATATCATTTAACCATTTTTCTTCAAAATGCCTTATAAATTTATGGCGTATTAATTTTATTTATAGATATATATATATATATATATATAACACATTTTCTAAATTTTGTATAAGTGAAAGTATAAAATTTCGTTATATATTTTTTAATTATTGCAATTAGTAAAATTGGTCTTTATGGTTGTTCTGAAGAGCAATGAGAAATTAGAGCACACACAGCAGATTACATCAGAGCTGAAATTTTGCATGACGATTCTTCTTATAGTGTAGGGGTGCACTAAGAGAGATTTTTGAAAAAATTCTTCTTAGATTTTTTCAAAATTAAATTTTTAAGCTCTTTTTGTAATATTCTTTAAAGTTTGCATTTAAAATAATAATTCGAGGGTTATAAAATTTATATCACGAGAAAGAACATAAAAACTCCTTTAAAATGAATTCTTTTTCGAATTTTTAACTCCATTTTCTGAATGTTGGTGAATTTTTAAAGATAAATTTTTAGAATTTAATTTATTAAATGCTCATCACGTGGTTTCCTTTCTTTTAATTTTGCGTCGAGTGCATAACAACGAAATAGACAAAAAAAATTTCTTGCTAATGCGGCAGACGATTGGACATAATCCCCAAAAAATGTTGACATACAGTAAAAGAAATGTTCCTCAAACTGTACTATATTATTTATTATTTTCTATTAGATTTAATTTGAATATTTTCTTCTACATTATTTTGTGTATAAAAATATCCGTTACGATTTTTTTATAAATATATTTTTTTCATTTTTTTACATCAATTGCATACATTGATCGTTGTATTTATTATAAATATATTTTTACATATTTTTGGCATTAATTGCATACATTGACCGTTGTATTTAATTTGTATGCACTCAGTAGCGAAGTACGGGTTTTCAGCTAGTAATCTATAAAAGGGATAATTTTGCTGTGAAATCATTTTCAGTACCTTGAATATCTATCATATTTTCAGTGAACTAGAAAATTTCGAGAGTCAAATCGAAGATAATAATTAAACCAAATAATAATTACCTTTCATTTGAATCTGGAATTAAAAACTTATATTCAAAGAAACCAGACTTTATACAAGAAATCAGGGCATAGCTCTGAAAAGAGTCAGTTATTTGGGTTTCTTTATCACATGTAATTTGTATTAACGTGCAATTTGTATATGAATTTAAAAAAACAATAAAAATACTCCAAAGGTCGCATTAGAGTTTAACAGGACCATTTTAAGCACTGCTTATGCTTTTATCTACAAAAAAGGGGCAAATTATTTGAGGAAGTCAAGTACTTTTAGACATTTGCTAATATTCAAGCCCGATGAATATGCTTCAAAGAATCAATAGAAATGATTTGATTAGTTGTACTAGTATAAATGGAGAAAGTTGAAATTTCCAAGACTCTGTTGGTAGTAACAGCAACCATAAATTTCACTGTGAGTAAAATCTAATATTTAGCAAACGTTTCAACTGTGTGAAATGTTTTCTTGTATAAATCCTTCTACAATGTTTAGATAATATTTGGAATACCTGTATAGAACCTATAATATACATGTAAAATTATGCAAGTACTGTTTATATCGATATCACATAAGACTGTTCCTCTTTATATATTCTACCCAACACAGTTAAGACTAGAAATAAACAGCCATGCTTTGACAAGAACTTAAGACAGCAACTTACATGTCTTATGTTACCGCCCACTAAAGTGCCGAGAGTCTTCTGATTCAGGCTTGGCTACCAATGCGATAGGGTAGTACTGTGCGTACACATGAGTTGACATTTGGCCACGCTTCCCATACCACAAATCAATTGGTACTAAGAGAGGCAGATGTTTTCAACTATTATGATATATATATATATATATATATATATATATATATATATATATATATATATATATATATATGCTGGTCGCATCAAAGAACCGACCTGCAAACTACGAGATATTTTGAAAATTTCTTTCTTTTTCACTGAAAATAAGGAAGCTTGATAAGGCTCTTTTCTACGTTTTCACAATCTATTAAACATGTTAGTAAATTTTTAGGTACCTGGTTATGTTCTGACTGACATGCTTAACAGAAATGCGGGAAAGGTAACTGAAGCTTTCAGTGTGTCAATGTTTATTTTTATACTTTTACTATTTTTAAAATTATAATTATAAACACTCAAGGTTCTAGCCCAATAAATGTATTACAAAATTTTTTTTTTCTTTTTTTTTTCACTATTACTGAAAGTATACTTTTTTAGTTTATTAAAAAAGTATGCTTAAAGTTTATTATAATGCTTTAAAATCTAAATAATAAGCTCTCTAGTTTCTAGCTTAATAAATGTATTATAAATATTTCTTTCCTTCATTTTTTCACTACTGAAAGGATACTTTATTAGTTGACAGCACTCTAATTCTTGATTACATTCTTCATATATAAAATTGTTAACGTTGTTTTTATTAATATTGTATTTCTAAAGGCAACAAAACACTGTTATGTACTAGTTTGCGAATGTATTCACATTCAACGAAACTATTAAAAATTCTTAAAAAAATATTTATTTAAAGCCCTCCGAGTATTTGCATACCAAATACAGCTTTCAAAAAATTCTTTTCACTTTTCACCTAAGGTTGTAAGTATGTTACAGTACTTCTGAAGAGAAAATGGATAAAAAAAAATCTACTCTCTTTTCAAACATCAGGATTTGAATGTTTAGGAAAAGAATAGGATATACACATAATAAAATATGGATGCCACTTTCAATACTCCTACATTTTTAGTCTTTCATGATGTGCTAAAAAGTACTTTCCTGTTTTTTAAAAATGATATAAAGAAGATGAATATACTACATTTTCAGATAAAACTACATAACTTTAAGTTTTTAAATGATTTTGATAATTTCATTTATAAAATGTGATACTGAAAGATTCATAATTATGTTAATAAATATTCTGTCATTTTGAATCTGAATGTTGCCCTCTTTTACCCCATTAATAAACCTATTTCACACTTGATTTTTTGGCCAGAAATGTTTGGAAATATAATATTTAAAAAATAAAAATACTCTGTATGTAATTGACTTTCGCAAATTCACAAAATTAAAAGAAATATATAGCATAAAAGTTAGGAAATAGCATAAAAGAAAAAGAAATATATAGCGACACATTGCATAAAAGTTTCGAAAACATATTCTTGTGTAGTTCTGACGATTGTTGCAATACTTGAAATATTAAACTAAATATATATATATATACAGGGTGATTTTTTTTAAACTGACACTACTCAGAGCCACCTGTAGCGGGATCTATCAGCCGGAATTCCACCAAAATTGATAGAGAGACTAAGACCGTCTGCACACGGAGCAACTCAAAGGAAACTGATAACTGACTCCAATCCCAAACCAGTCCGTGATGAGTCGTAACCATCGAGCTGAAATAAGAGCCAAGGTATTACAGCCTTGTCTTTACAACGGTTAGGCCATAAAACTCATATTTTTAAGTGGAATGTTTAGATTTCAAAAAGAAATTTGACAGCCCAACTAGTGCCACCATTGGTGATATTTTGTTCTTTATAAAACGTTCCAACATTCTTCAATATCTGTCTTTGTGGTTTCAGTCAGTCAACCAATTCGCACTACAACCAAACTTGTGCTTGTGCTTTATAAGTAAACAAAAATATCCCATTGGCAGGTATAAAAAGAAAAACGCTCTTGACCACTTTCATTCTACAAGTGAAATTCAATTGCACTTACGATGAATCCACTGATCTCTTGGCGACCCAATTTGCCCTATTTTTGCGATGACGTACCAGGAAACTATTTCAGTCACCGTGTGTGTGTGTGTGGGTGGGGGGATTAATACATTTATATAATATATGAAAGACCAGTATATTAGAAGAGGGATCCTTTATTGCCCATCCTTTTCCAACATGATTGAATTTTTATTTACAATTTGTGTACTTTTGATGTGGGCAGTCAGAGTTTCTGCTACAAAGGGTGCTGGATACTTTCGCACTTCTAATGTACTCGTAGATGCAAATTTGTAGGAGCTGAATATGGAAATTAGTCATTGACTGGAAAGTCCATCTTGCAAAATCTGCAGTTCCTGTAGATGATTCAGTCTTATCATTTATCTTTATCATTCGAGATGTCTTTGAATTTTGGTTACATATCCACCATCCACAACAAAGTAAAAATGAAAGTGTGACTGTTTTCGTAGCATTTGAAATACAGTCGATGAAAGTTTAACTTCCACAATCATGCAAAGATAAATATTTAGTACAGTGTAAATTTATTCCTTTATAAAATACGATATATTTGCGAAATATTTGGATCAGATAATACTTGGAATTTCTAATATTTAATTAGGTAAGTTGTAAACACGACGAGGTTGTTCATGATAGCAGTTTACACAAACGTTATCTAAAGCAGAAACAACAAGTTTAAAAAATAAAACAGCACAGTATTTGATGTAGAAGGAGGTTTTAGCACTGTTTATATAGAGCTAAAATTCAGAATATACATATGGAATAGATTTATAAATAAAATAAACATGAAACCATCAATAAAATAAAACCTCAAAAATAGTTTGTTACTATATTCACTTATCACTTCTGGGAATACTTCATAATTCAAATTTGTAAAGAACAAAATATAAATGTATTCAAACTAGATATAAAAAGGGATGCTCTTTATTGAAGTTCAAAGGGAAATATTAAAATGCGGAAAGAACCACGTGCTTTGCCCTTTAATTTTTCTATTATTCGGTGTCTTGTTTATTAAAGAACTGCAGATAGAATCGGATATCCAATAAGTATATTTAAAAGGAAAAGTTTTTCTCAATAAGGAATGTTTGGGTTAATTAAAATATCTGACATTATTATTTTTTTCTTTGGAAACTCAATACAAATTTAAAAAAGCCTTTGTGCGTAATTATTTAAATAAAGGGAGATTTAAAAATAAAACATGCTTTGCATCAAGCTAAACACAATCGATATAGCGCTGATGTTCGCTATTATGTAGCAATAAAAATTTTTGAATTTAAAAGAAATGTTTCAGTACTCCATTTATGACTTTTGAAGTTTTATTAAAATAAAGTATGCTTTTCATATGTGATTCATTATTCTAACTATAACAACAGTTAGTAATAATAACCATTTTGTGAAAAAGTATTCCCCTATAAATTATGAATATTATTGGAGAGCTTTGAAACTGTTAATATTTTAATATCTTGACTAAATTGCAGCAGTTTCATATTTCAACAACCTTTAAAAGAATTAGGCATATCATGGAATTACGTTTAGCATCAAATATAGTTCCTTTTTTCTATTCTTATGGAAAAATTTATAAATGGGTCTCACTTTTCAAATCAGTACGGTTAGTTTAATACGAATAAAAATTGAGAAAATATGAAACCCTAACTATTCAAACATAAAGGAGATTAATAATTGTTCAGAACTATTTTTAATTCACCTTATTGCAGTAATAATATGACATAAGTGCTCTAGATCATCGTCGAATGGCAGAATCTTGAAGAAAATGGTGCAACTTACCTGAAATAATAAAAAAGAAATAATTATAAATATCATATTATAATAATTTTAAAACAAACATTATTTAATTATCTTCTTTAATGTTAACATTTTTCAACATAAAACATACTAAGCTGTAAAAAATGAAAGCTAGATTTTAAAAAATTGAGGCATACTGCGCATAGTTACTAATATTTTTTTTTCATTAGAATTTATCTAAGGCATCCAATATTCTAACAACTGATATACCGTCTTATGTCGTTGACAATTTTTGCAAGCTTAACAATACATTTTTCAATAATTATCTGAAATAATTGTTGTGAATAAAAGTAAACATAAATAATTTATACCTCTAATTAAGTAACACATTTGTTTCTGGACAAAAAGACCTTTGTTTTGGGTTGTCTCATTCAGACCTTAAGTTTTTACGAAATACCAACGCATAGATCTATTCTACTGGACTATAGGAAAGCGGAATATAACATTTTTGGATAACGTGTGCGTAGTGTATATTCAATTTATTTTTTATTTTGTATTAGTGATATTCTTTGAACATAAAAGAAATAAATATGAAATTCACGTTATGGATGAACGTCTCCACTTGCTTTGAATAATCCCATAAATTACTCATTGATGATTTTTATCATTTTTAAAAAAATAACTGGCTGTCTGGAACCAGTGAATTCCTGTTCTCCGAACAAATGTGCTTACTGATTATATCACAATTCTAATGCGAAGTTCTCAAATGAATACCAGATTCATACTACTAAGTCTTCCTAGGTCATGTCATTACTAAATGAACGTACGAAAGAAAAATCGTGGAGAATCTCCATTCAGAATATCCCCGATTGTCGAAGAAGCAGTGCAGTAGCTGCCTTTCGTCTTACGACTAAGCATGATTGCTTATATGTTCATCCATACCCACTTCGGTTAATATGAAGAACATGATACGGTCATGATATGGTCGCCAACCTGTAGCGATATGATGCCAATGTGGCATTATAAATTGAAGAACCATGTGGTGAAAAATAACAGTAATCTTTATAGTAAACCCCGAAACACGCCAACCCTTTGGCATAAAAAATGGCTTGGCTGAAAACCGTATCATGTTCTTCATATTTACCCCAAACTTCAGATAGTGGATAGCCCAGCCTGTCCTCCTATGCTGCAGTGGTGCGGCGATGAATGCTGATCATCTCCTCGTTTGTTCAGCCCTCACAAAGAACTGCATCTTTTCCCGATACTGGGAAGCCAGAGACTTTTTGAACAATTTTTCTTCTTAATTCTTTCTGTGTGTGTTTCATGTTTTACTGTTTATTTGGTTCGTGTATTTGAGTTTTTATATAACAGTATACTTTATATGCATATTTGTGTTTTGTGTATTGATCTCTGTACGGCTTTAGGATAATGTCTGTATCGCCTGCTGCATTGGAAATAAAAAAAAAGTCTTCCTAGGTAACTCTCCAGTCATCATATTTCAATGCCATCTGTCGGCAAATTTTGGAATTAGCGTTTTTATCTCAAAAACGGTACGAGATACGGGAAAAAAGTCAATTACAAAGTTGCTCAGCATCTTTGATTTAGTTAGAAAAGACACCTTGCACACATTAATACTAAAAACAGAATGCAAAAAATAAACATTTGTTTGGTCGTGATTTTCAACACTATGGCGTCGTGAAACGCGAGCGAAACTCGAAAAGACCAGAGAATCTAGTCGAGAGTGCAAATGTGTACAGTAGCTAATGGAGAGCATTTTCGCAACATAAATAAATAATCCTGAAGATAAGGAAGTGTCTCAGTTTCTTTCTTCCACTCTTTATGACATGACAATTTTCGAAATCGTGTCCAAACAAATGTTCATTTTCTACATTCTGTTTTATGAATTAATGGGCGAAAGGTGTCTTTTCTTACTAAATTAGATGATGCTGAACATCTTTGTAGTTGACTTTTTTCCCTTATCTCGTACCGCTTTTGAGATAAAACACCAATTTCAAAATTCCTAAATTTGCCAATAGATGGCGTTGTAAGTTGTCTCATCGAGTAGCACATAGCCTTTTTGCTATACCTAGACTTCAATTTTATAGCCTAAGCTGTTACCGTTTAGAAGTTAAGGGGGGGGGGGTGTAACGAATATAGGTGGGAACCCCGTATAACTATTCATTGAAATGTAAAAAGTTTAAGATGTGTTGCCAAACGCTTTTTCGGTTACTAAGGCAATTTAAGTTCTCTCTTCTATGGACCTTGTCTGGCATGATTCCGGGTAAGGGGGAGGGGGCGGGGTGTCAGACAAAACTACAACAAAAATATCTCAATACTACTGCAAATCTTACAGACTCTTAGAGCAAGATTTGATATTAATTTATGAACGATGTCAAATAGAGGACTTTAAAAACGGATTTATCATTGCCACGATAGGGGAGTATCCTTGCAGAATATCTTTGCAGTTGTAAATTAATCTGGATATGATCCAAGAGTACATGAAGCAGTTGACAAAACGATTTCCTTCCATACCGATAGAAACTAAAAACCTCTGGTGGTCGGAAAAGCTTATTTGTAAAGTTTTTAGAAATTTACATACATAGAATAAATGGAATTACTTACATGGAATTACTTACTTAGAATTACTTGCATAGAATTACTTTCAAATTACTTAAATAGAATATATGGAAGGTTGTAGATAAATGAATAACAGCTTAAAATCAACAAGAAAAAAGGAAAAAGAGTACGGGATTTCGGATTAATTGGCAAAGTTCTCCCAATGATTGCAAAGCTTTGATAGCTATGGTTTTTATTATCGGCTTTTAGGATATTTGTGGATAGACAATAGCAAAAATTTTTGTATGGCTTGAAGAACTATACTACTTTACCGAAACTAGTTCCCCTGTTGAAATTGTTTAGTAAACATAAGATTTAGGTAGCCGTAATAACAAATTTGTTATAAAATATTAGTTTCAGTTTAAGCATTTGATGTCCTCTATCGGCTGGAAACTAATGCAGAGCATATTGTTGATATCTTCAATTAGTGTTTAAATAGAGAGAACATAGTTTTCAAAATTTAAGTTTTCTCTGTAGTTAATATTTTACACTACACGAAATTATTAAAATCTATTGCTATAAAAATCAAAATTGCATTTGATTGAAAAATTAAAATAATTTTTTTTGAAAAACACACGCTTTATATATTTATTTTCAAATGCAGGAAACAGAATCAAACTGTTTGTTTTTGGTAATCAAGGATTAGAAAAATGCTGCACGGAAAATTACCAAAAGCTTTCTTTTATATATTTCTTTACAAAGGCAGGAAACATAATTAAACTGCTTGTTTTTGGTAATCAAGGATTATAAAAATGCTGCACGGATAATTACCAAAAGCTTAACATTGTGAATGAAATTTTGAAATGCTAGCTGTTGCGCCGCCTTTAAATAGACAGGTGGATTTGCAATAAAAAAACACATAAAATATTTAACTCTTTGCTAGCGTTCCTTTAAACACGATATTTTAACTATGATTTCTTCTCTTAAAAGTATTTAAAGTTCATAAACGCACATTTCGGAATAATCTGTTACCGGATACCTGCTTCATGAAGGCGACGACGATAGATGCTTATTCTTCGTCTAAATATTTTCCAGGTAATAATATTTTATAAACATATCCAAAGAAATGGTTATGATTTTCAGCAATGGGCGAAAATTTATGGTTTCATGTAACATAGTAAACAGTCTTTAGAAGTAATTTGGTTTCCCGAACGCAGATTTGATAATGAATGCAGGAGAATCTTGTCTATGAAATTTGAAACTTCAAAAGGGCAAGTTAAATCCTTTCATGTCCAAATCACTACGTGAGCAGATACATGATAACTTCGCAGGAACTTTGGGAATGAACTAAGGTAAGTGTGATTATCTTCGAATTTGAAGATCTTTAGAAATGTTACATAAATTTGCAAACATACAAGGCTGTAAATACGAAAGTAGGCCTATAAATAAACATAACATACTAACATATTATATATATATATATATATATATATATATATATATATATATATATATATATAGTCGAACCTCCATATATCGAAGTAGCAAATTTGCGCGAAAAAAATTCGATATATAGAAATTTCGATATATAGAATTGAGCTTAGTCTTATCATAATTCTCCTAAAGAAAATTAAAGCTAATTTTCGTATACGAAACTCCATTTCTAATTTATATGCGAATTCCATTAAATGAAAGTTAATAACTAAAAAAAGAATTAATATGAAAGATTTATTGATTACTACATATCTTTAAAAAAAAACAATAATGGAAACAGTGGTTACAATAATCACAGTTATATTTTTTAAAAAACAACAACGAATATCTTGCTGAACAGTTAGTTTTGCGGAAAGTTCAAAGAAATGTTCGTACTTAATAATATAACTATAAACTCCACTAAAAACTTCATATGGGACATTTTCCTCGAATTGAAGTCCACGACGTATTGTTTCAAATGCCAAAAATAGGGAGATTTTATTCTAAAGTGGAATAAAATCTCCCAAATTGTCTTGAAAAAAATTTCGATATATAGGGATTTTTTCGATATATAGAAACAATTTTTCTATGTAATGAACATGGAGATTTGCTAAGAATTCGATATATAGAAAATTTCGATATAGGGAAGTTGGATATATGGAGGTTCAACTGTATATATATATATATATATATATATATATATATATATATACAGCGTGGTCCAAAATTATTGAGCGCATAACATGTTTGGAAAAAAAAGAACTAAATGAGGTACGTGCATGTTTATTGCTTTCTTGAAAAGACAATATAAAACAGTTTTACAAAACAAAATTTTAAACATTAAATAATTTCCACATAAGCAGGTTGATGGCGCGACAACATTTCACAAGAAAAATTTACTAATTGTGTCAGTCTGCAAATGGCTATACTATACAGGAAAAAGCAATGTGCGTTTCGCGGTTCTATGAAAGGAAATCCGTTGTAACTCATTTTGTTCATTTTTTTTTCAAACATGAAATATTCTCAATAATTTTAGACCACCCTGGGGTGGTCTACAATTGAAAAGAAATTGAAAACAAAATGAGTTACATTGGATTTGCTTTCATGGAACCACAAAACGCACATTGCATTTTCCTGTACGATAGCCATTTGTAGACTGGGGCAATTAGTAAATTGTTCTTGCGAAATGCCGTCGCGCCATCTACCTGCTTATGTGGAAGTAATGTTTAAAATTTTTTAGTGTAAAACTATTTTAAATTGTCTTTCGAAGAAAGCAATAAACATGTACGTACCTAATTTTGTTCCTTTTTTTTCAAACATGAAATGCGCTCAATAATTTTGGACCACTCTGTTTGTATATATATATATATATATATATATATAAATATATATATATATATATATATATATATATATATATATATATATATATATATATATATATATAAATATTTATATATATATATATATATATGTGTGAGTGTATATATATATATATATATATTTCTACAAAATGAGGAATAATTCCTGTTCTTGATTTATGTATATCACGAATGGGTAAATTAGATTATCTCAAATTTAACGTTCACATCAAAGCAAATTTGAAAAGTAGTCTTCTTAATTCATGAATTCTTCTTAATTCATGTATAGTATATGAATTATAGGTGTCTGATGAGGCATGAATATATAATACTAAAATATGGTACAGTAAATTATGACTAAATTATTATGGTTTGCTTAGGAATAAGCATACAGATAAAAGAGAATAAGATAAAAGAGAAGTGCTAAAAGTGTTATGAAATAAATTTCAAATACATGAGAATGATTTCAATTGCTTAAAAGCTTTTAGACAATCACTTGAGTTATAGCTATAAAATATAAAGATGTATGAACGCAAATCTAATTTGAAAGACTCTAAAACTTTTTAAAGGTTTTTGTTGTCAGAGTGCATTCATTCTCTTGAAAGTATGGAAACTCGCACAAAACCTCTTTAGTTTGGCAAATATGCTGTGAAAAACACATTTTCTTAAAAAAAAAGGGATTGTAAACTGCACAATTACGCTATATTTTTATTTCTTATACATTTTATAAAATGTCTTTAAATATTTTCGTTTGGAAAACTAATTCTTCTCACCCAGACCTTTTCGAAATTATATAAATTCATGATAGATAAACCAATTCAATAAAATGAAAATATTTTGCATTGATGGAGCAAAATATGTGGAGCGAACACAAAGAAAATTCTTTGAATGAGATTTATGCAGTAAGATAATTGCGATGTTGTTCAGTATTCATATACCATTCTATACTGTAATTCTATATAACATTAATCCTTTATTATTGACGGGGAAGAAAGCGAAATTACGTGATATATAATGAATAAAATGAATGAAACCGGATTATACTCAAGAGAGCAGTTTTCGCTAGTGATATAATCGGAGCAAATATGAGACGGAGCTTAAGAAACTTGCTTTGAATGCATTAATTTCACGCGAAACGGTATTTATAATCTCGTCATATCTATGAATGTACGTGTGCATTACTTCTATATATTTTGATTTGAAAAATATTATTTTCTACTTTATCCCTACACAAACGCTTTTAATAAAAGCTTTTCCCGTCCCTCATTTGTGTTGTTAAGTTATTACTTAGAATAAGAGAATTTATATGTAAATACAAATTAATTGCAAATTTGCTAAGAAACATTAATTGCAAATCTATATCTATCTATCTATCTATCTATCTATCTATATATATATATATATATATATATATATATATATATATATATATATATATATAAATATATATAAATGGATGGATAGATAGATGTTTCAGCATCACTCTGGAACGCTTGGAGCAATTTCAATGAAACTTGGCACACATATTATGACTTACAATCTGGGAAGAAACACTGTGCGGGTAAGACATCCTTAGGGGGTGGAGAAGGGGGACGTGTATAAATAATTGAAAGCGACCTTGGGATGTCTTTTGGTCTTACCTGCATCCTATTCAGAAAGTTCCCCTTGAGGTAATTGATTTGGTTAGGCTCCCTCATGACGAGACCGGTCGGTTACCTCTATGTCTTTTTATGGTTCAGTTCCGGCACTTATACAGAATCTTGCCTCTGGTGCGTGGATGCCCTGAGTGCTTGATTTCTATTTGTTTTTTGTCTATATTCTTCTAGTTTTTATCTAACTTTGTTGGATTATTTATTTTTAGTTATATTTGTATTTTCATTATGAGGATATGAAGCTATCCTTTTTTAAAAATTTTATGTTTTCTTTGCTAGGATAGGTTTTAAGTTAAAGTGTTTTAGCAGTCAATGCTTGTTTTCTATTTTTTGTTTATTTGATTTTTTTATATTTTACATTAATTGAAAGCGACTACTATTACTGTTGAATCCATAGCTTTCTGGGTCGCTGAGATGAATAGTGACACACCCGATGCCATTTAAGTGCAAGTTCAGCTACCCATCAGCAATGGGGGGGAGAAGGGGTGAAAAATAAAATGTCCAAAATGACCAAGTAGTGTCGAATCCATTGACTTCGGGGTCGCTGAAATGAATAGTGATACACACGATGCCGTTTAAGCCACCATCAACATTATAGGAGGAAGGGGGGGGGGGCAAGAAGTAGTGAAAAATAAAATGTCCAAAATGATCGAGAGTATTGTCGAATCCATAGTTTTCGGGGTCGCTGACATGAATGGTGACCATCTCGATGCCGTTTGAGTGCAAGTTCAGCCCCATCAGCATTGGGGAGAGGGAGGGGAGAGGGAGGGGAGAGGGAAGAAGGGGGGGAATAAAATGTCCCAAATGACCGAGAGTAGTGTCGAATCTATAGTTTTCGTGGTCGCTGAGATAAAAGTGACACTCCCGATGTCGTTTAATTGTAAGTTCAGCCCTCATCAGCATTGGGGGAAGGGGGAAAAATAAAATGTCCAGAATAACCGAGAGTAGTGTCAAATCCATAGTTTTGGGGGGCGCTGGGATGAATATGGAAAACTAAAAATGTTTTTTATTATCAAGTTTTGAGTTAATATTATAGTGAATTTATAATTTTAGTTTATAATTTGTACACTGTACATATACTTTTAAACATTTGTAAATAGTATTACTTCTATTTTACACTATAGGTAGAATTTTATTAATTTTCCTGTCTAATGAAAAAATGGAATAAATAAATACCTGGTCAACGCCAGGCAAACAGCTAATTTACTAATGAAAATTAATCTGTTAAATATTACTTTAAAAAATTAGTAAAACTACTTGGTTATGGTCAGTTTGTCGTTTTTGTAAGTTATTCAAAGAGATGAGATTTTGAATCTCTTTTAATATATATTTACATTTAGATAAATCGGTGAATGAAAGAGAATACCGCTGTAATTTCAATTGAAAGCAGTGTATGAATATATATATATATAGCTAACGAAACTTTTAAACTTAAAAAACGAAAATATTTATACTTTATTAAAGGCAACGATACACCAGTAATAATATACATGATAAAGAGGAAAACCAATCGTTAGTCATTACTGATAATCAGTAATAGTTAGTAAGATTGCATTTGGAGTATTAATGTTTAAATAATGAATGACTAAAGCATTTGAAAATAATTGAGTAAAGGATGTGATATACGTAATATGTACTTGAAACTGTACATTTCCATTTAAAATATTATGTTACATTTAACATTTATCTGACAAGTATATCTAAGTTCTATATTGTCTAGTAAATGCTGTAAGTAAATGAAAAATACACTGCATAGTAGCAATTAAAACTTATCTTCGTTGACTTTTGTCAAAGCAGATTTCAATAGAATATTTCACGTAAAAGTTCTTTTTTGTGTAATCAAAATGTTTTCCGAAATTAACCCAAAATATCCTATTTTGGATTATCACTGGATGGATTTTTTTTTCAACATCTTCTTTTCTGATTATGTTGCCCACGTGGTGTAGTAGTTAGCGTCGTGATCGTCCACACAGTAGGCTTAGGTTAAAATACCGAGGAAAGCCTGGGTCGTTACCGTGTTGTCTCCTCATAGGGTGTAATGCTGGCTCACCTAAATGGTGCTCCCTTAATAAAGTAGCCAGCAAGTCTTCGCGGTTAATGACTATAGTCGAATGTTTGTTTCCCCTCAAGTGCCTCCGCATTAAGGGGACAGTGGACTTTCAAAATTGTGAAATTTATCCAAAAATTTGATTTTTTTATTTTATTGAATTGTGAAACTACTGACGAGTAGAAAAGTGTTGCAAAAAGAATTTTTAATTTGTGTGATTACTTTCCTAGTTATAGGCATTTGTATTTAATTTAGATATTATGTGGTTACTAATAGCAATAACTTTAAATGTGTTTTTCTCAAAATAAAAATTTTCGTGTCATACGCATATTCAAACTGCTCCAGGCGCATTTCTAATTATCGTATTGCTTTGAAATTTAAGTTTTATATACTTAACTGTATATCAAATAAATTTTATTGAAAAAAATTATGCTTCGTAGCTCAGAATTTCTAAATTTTGCACTTGAAAAGATGATTTATAGGTATTTTGCGTGATAAAAAGGGTGTTTTCACTATTATTTTTTTTTCTCTTTATATTTTTAATGAATGCTGAAAATAAGCACTAAGTTTCATTGTTAGTTATATAAGGTATCCTGTATATAAAAATTACCATATTATATGCAAAACAAATGCGCATAGAATATTTTTAATTAGGTAAATTTTTGATATAATTAATAATTCATAATTCATAAATTATTAATATTTCATCTTTAAATTTTAACCACTTTTACATATCTATGGTACTAATCACATATTCAAATTTCAAGCAAATCCATTCAAAACAAAAAAAGTTATGTTTGAAGATCCACTGTCCCCTTAAAAAAACAAAAACTTTTCTGATTATTTAGAGTTTTTCGGTTTATTGTCCAACCTTATATATTATATACCCTCTATATATATATTTTCTAGTACCCTGTTATTTTATAGTGTGCTAACTACTATTTTACTTATGATATATTTTTGGTATGCCTTGAGTACCTCTCATCTAAACCCCTAGATGTCATTTCGTGATATTCCACTGTTTACGTCAAGTGAGGCATGGTCAAATGTTTTGAGCGATGAGCAATTTTGTACCAGCTTCCAAACAAAGTGATCAGATTTGAACCAAGGTTACTGCATTTGTATGTCTCAACCAGACGAAGAATCTATATATTTAAGTTGCTAAGTACAAATAAATAATCCAACAGAGATAAATAAAAATAATACGAATAGAGAAATAAAAATAGGGATATATGATAAAAGGTTAGATTTTAACTTTGAGGTTATCACGTTTACCAATTTCCATAGCAACTTAAACTATAAAATTTATTATAATATTTTTTACCCACAACTTTACAGAATAAAAAACATATGTAACAACGCTGGGGATTTTTTGGAGGCATGTAACATTTTCGAGGAAAACTTAAGTAAAAACAATTTCCCTAAAAAGTTCGGCAATTTAAAAGTTTAAAAAAAATGGCATTTAGACTCAGGAATTTTTAAAGATGCTTAGAATAGTATTTATGTTTTCATTTGGTTAAGCTGTAATGGGGGGGGCGCTGTAGTAATGTTACAATGACGTAACTTCTAGGATAGAATTGGCTGCTCTTTCGCCATAACCGTCACTTACGGAATTGGGGTGTGTATGCATCTTTTACTTTGCATTAGGATTATTTGTGTGCTTGCATGTACGGTGCGTTGAGCCCATACTGTAATTTGTGTTTGTCTTTTCATTTTCTTTTGACTAATTGCTTCCTTGGGGGACTCGGGGCCTTGGGATGTCTTTTGGGCTTACCTGCATCCTATTCAGAAAGTTCCCCTTGAGGTAACTGATTTGGTTAGGCTCCCTGATGACGAGACCTGTTGGTTACCTCTATGTTGTTTTATGGTTCAGTTCCGGCACTTATCCAGAATCTTGCCGTTGGTGCTTGGATGCCCAGAGTGCTTGATTTCTGTTTGTTTTTTGTCTTTATTCGTATTATTTTTATCTATCTCAGTTGGATTATTTATTTGTATTTTTTTCATTATGGGGATATGAAGCTTCTGCGCTATCCTCTATTGAAAATGTTTTATGTTTTCTTTGCAGGATATGTTTTATGTTAAAGTGATTTTGCAGTCTATGCTTGATTTTTAACTTTTGTTTATTTGAATTGTTTATATTTTTTTACTTTAAGTTGCTAAGCTGACATTTTAGGCAGTCCGTGAGAGAAAACTACTGCATCAATTTACTTCATTTTTGTCTTAAACGAAAGACTGTAATCTGTACATTTGTCACATTTTTTTATAACTGCAAATTCTATTAATTAGCGATAACTTATAATTAAAAAATGATTTCTGTGCATGCTCAATGGCGTGTTTAAATCTGGCTTAAGAAACTCGATGTTTCTGCGCCTGCTCAGTGACATGTTTGAAGCATAAACACGTTTATTCCGAGGAGTCTCTCTAGATATCTCTCTGCCACTTTTATTTTTAATGATATTTATGTATGTGAAATATAAGATTAAACCTGGTGGAAATTGTTTATTTCACGCTGTTTAATTAGCGGTAATTTACAATTAAAAAAAATTACTATCTGCGCATGCTCGGTGACATATTTAAATCTGGCTTTAGATACTCACTAAGTACGAGGCCGCTTAAACACATTAATTTATTTTTGCACATTATTATGATTTTCAACATTTGGCAATGATGTGTTGAGTATAATTTGTGTATTAGTACATTTATTTACTATCCAGCCGTCATTTTTTGACGGGTACTAACTAGCAACTATAATTTCAGAATAACGGAAATTTGAAACAGAGAATTAATATGGATATTTTGACCTCTGAAAACGAGAAAAGACAAGCCATGAATGTGTTTTTCGCTTGGGTGAAAAATTGATTTTTGAGGCACACCTGATTGCATTTTTATGTTTGGAAATTGATGCAGAGAACATAAGGCATAACACTAAATGACTTTAAATTATAAATTATTTTAAACAAGAGGGAGAGACATTTATGGATGCTGCGAGAGGAAATGCATCCGAAAAATGACAGTTTCTTGAATCTCAGAGAGAGTTCAGTGGCCAAGGACTGTTGAAAAAGACAATTTTTAACAATTAAAGAAATAACACGAGACGAAAATTTACGGTAGAAAAAATCCATCATAAAGAAAAAAATATAAGTATTATAAAAAAAATAACTATGAACTGGTACCCATACTATGTACCTGACTTTGTAAGAAAAAGAAAGTGTACGTGAAAAATGACAATTAAAACAATTAAAAAACGAATATTTCTCACATTTCCTGGGTGATTTTACTGAGTGAAGAATACGAGTCTCTAAGTATTGAAACGAATTTTTAGTCCCTAATCGTTTCAGACGGTCGTAACAAGAAACCTGAGATGCGAAATTATTCTAATTTTCAAATTGGAAGTGTTTTTATCTATCTCCTAGATACATATATAGAACAAAATTTCTTTATAATGGTCTCGTGATTTCTATTATTTTTTATTGCGTTTTATAAATGGCATACTGTCTAATATTATTGCTTGCTAAAACTAATGCAACTAAAATAAATGTTCAAAAAATGTACGAAATGATATTGTCATCGAAAGACGAGCAGACATATATATCGCCATGGTTTACCATGTGAGGTTTCATTTAAATACCGTGTTTTTCAGACCACGAGACTCAAATTTTTACATAAAAATCAACTTATAATTTGAATGCGTCTTATGGTTCGAAGGTAACATTAAAATAAAAGGAATATTTTATTACATATTTTATATATATATATATATATATATATATATATATATATATATATATATATATATAATATATGCGATAATATTATTAATAATCTTTAATCGCCCTTATCTGAAATTCCTTTCTAAATGTGGTAACCTTCTGACACCTTGGCATGATGCTCCGCCTTCCCATATACTAACTCTCTCCGCCAATTCCTGGCAACCCCTCTTTGACCTAATTCTATATTCGCGCGCAACGAGAGACGCGGGTTGGCTTCGATGCGAGTAACATGTCGCTGTTTTCATGGAATAAACTTCAATTGTTCTTTGTGACTTGGAACTGCATTTAAATTCGGCCGCGGTTGTGTTTCTTCAAGAGATGACCCAATTCGGGTCATTTCATATATATATATATATATATATATATATATATATATATATATATATATATATATATATATATATGTGTGTGTGTGTCTGTGTGTGTGTGTGTATGAATGTATACTACATGTAGACATTATACGTGCTTGCATGTAATAGACTGAGATTCAATATATATTGAAAACCCTTTATTTAGAAATTCAAATAATTAGAAATGCGCGTTTCAACAAATCCGTGAATTCTGAATTTGTTGTACTCATGCATACTTAATAAATCAGCCTGAGATTAAACCCTCACTTAATAACAATTTCATTTCGACAAATCGATTTCATTCCCTTTTCCACTTGGGATGACCATTCTGCTTTACCATTCCACAATGAAAATATGATTAACAATTCTAAATTAATTCGACGCTTATCTGTAATATTTAAGATAATTTGTACTGTTGCACACTAATAACGATAATATGTTACGCGCGAGAGATGATAAATACAATAAATCCCCAAATTCCACTTATACCTTGTAATTTTCTGAAAATTCATCGCAAGGTGGAATAGAAAAGTTCATTGAAAACTATAAAATGCTTAGTTTGTGTAAAAATATAAAAAAGTAACAGATAAAAGTTCCGTGGAATACCATTTACTGCATAAACGAATGCCATGAAAATATAGAAATGTGGATGTGTAGTTCGGTAACATATTCCGATTTCATGCGTGTATTTTATAAAACCCTATTGGCACTTTCATCTGTGTGGTTTGAAGTGGAGAAAAATAATGTGAAAATCGGGAATTTGATTAAAAAAACAGTAAGAAAGGATGTTCTTTCAAAAAAAAATCCCAAAGTTTAATAAAAAAATCAAAAACGGATGTTTTTCAACGGTGTTTCAAAATTATAGCTTGCATTTTTAATATCTTGTTCTCTACACCTAGAAATTTAGTGTAATTGAAGCATAGGGTACCTCCTAAAAACTATTTGTGTTAAAGTAAATGACCCATGTAAGTTCCCGGTACTGCATGTAGACCGTTTCTGTGAGCATACAACAAAGAACACCTAGGAATTTAATGTAACTGAAGCATAGGTTACCTCCTAGAAATTATGTGCCTTAAAGTTAGTGGCCCAAGACAGTCGGTAGAAATTCGACGTTATATATAGTTCTTTTTGAAACCGTAATGTGAACTTTGACATTTTTATGAGTTATCATGGAAGAGTACCATGGTTGATAACACTGACTTTCCATAAAAACGGTATGAGTGAAATGTAAAAGGTTAAATAGAAAAGGGTTTAAGCTTTCCGATGACAATTTACATGCAAATTTATCACTGACGTGAAAAAACGATGATGAAAAAATGTGCAAAGTATTTAGTTGTGTGTTTTTGCATAGGGTATGTGGCAACAGCGCTATGCTTATTGCATCGCTAGCAGCCCTATGCTAATTAAATTTGAAGCCACGTCTTCTGGGAGCGAACGAACAAGAGTATAAATCGTTTTAACCCTTGCGTCGGCTCGTCGGTCAACCCTTATACTGTTGCACCTGTTCTGAAGTGTAGGGTGGTGGTGGGGGTGATCACACTATTGAGGGTTTGTGAGTTCTTCAGTCGGGTCCTGATCTTCAAGTAAAACACATCGGAGATTTTCGCCCGATCGTATTTTGTCGGTAAATTTAATCTTTGTAAAACATAGTCGGTCTTTTGGACCGATGAGCCTTGAACTGATTTAAATTTTTGTCGGTCTGTATGACCGATAAGCCTTGAACCTTATTGATTATCTGTCAGTAGATTCTAAGATCTTTGTTTTGTTGTTGTAGCTAGCATGGTTGGAAGAATTCCTCCTGTTTCACAACGAACCAGACATTTTGTCTCTCTCGCACTATCACAGATTGAGGAATCGGATTCTGAAATTTTTGTTGAATAATCTAATTTTTATTTACCCTTTTCAAGAATGGGAGATTTCAGTAGTTTTGCATTAATGACTTATAACTGCGAAAAAAATAGGAAAATATCCTAATTTTATCGCGTGGCGGTCTGTGAGACCAAAGAGCTGGGGAACAGTATAAAAACAGATGAGCCAACGTAAGGGTTAAATACGTGCAAGCTCAGCAGACGACTAGCAAATCGGCTAACTGGATTTGTAACGGTGCTTAGTTTTAATTGAAATGTTCTAATGCTATGATGTTGTATTGTGTGTTATCCAACATTCGACACGAACACCAACACCTTCAGATAATTTTTTTGTGTTCATTCTATTAATGTCTTTACCACGTGTTTAAAATTATAATACCAGTACTGCATGTAGACCTTTTCTGTGAGCATACAACAAAGGAAATCAGGATTTCTTCTGTTATTGATGGTGTGAAATATTGTCTTCGATAACAAAAGAAATTTTAAGCTACATAGATTTGAGATTATCCCGATCTCAGTTTACTCCCATTCTACCTGCTGACGCAAGCAAACACCCCCTAGGAATTGAAAATAAACAACAGAAAACGGGATTATAAAAAGCGTACTATCCTGAAAGGATATAAGAATTTAGATCCTACAGCTATATCATAGTAAGCTGTGTATTTTAAGCCGATATCTAATATGCAAATCTATGAGCCGAAAATTTTTATCATCCACAAAAGAATATTGAACTGTAAAAAGACTTCCCTGTATATAAGAACTGCTTGCTGCGGTTATATCTACATTAAGGAGTATTATTTTTTACATCCGAGTAAAATATTATAGGTTAATTTTTTTTTCATTTATCGTAAAATATTTTGTACCGTAAAAGTACAGTTGTGGACGAGTTGTGTCGAATGAAATTAAGTGAGGGTTTATCACTAGAAAGACGGGAATATTTTTCTTACTAAAAAGATTCAACGCCGTCATTTTTACGGCTAAAAATAAAATCAAAAGATTTAAAATATTTAATGTTTTTTTTAAAACGGTTAAATACTTTAAATTTTGAACTATTTCTTACCAATGTATAATAAATTAGTATATATTTCGATATATTTTTATGCAGGTATGCCAAGCTGACAACTTGATATGGTTCATCCATAAAAATATATGCATGGTTTGTGCAGTCCTTATTTTTCATGACCAATATTTCTGCTATTTGGAAAAGGGGGAAAAGACGAAAAGTAACTAACATTTTTTCCGGTATTATTTTAAAGATTTCTGCCTTTTTTCTATATTGCCGTCAAATTGACGGTTTACAGTTTTAGTAGGCATACAACACATTTCTCCCCCTCTTTACTATCGAATATAATTTTACAAATGTGTGTGCATATTTCGCGTAAAATTAGAAAAAGCCATAAAATTTCAGAAGCTTGAGGGACTTAAATACAGACATAGCACTCAATAGTATGTCAAAACTGTCAAAATGACGTCTTTTTAGTGTTAAAGAATCAGGGCTTAAAGTTAAAAGATTAGATTTTATTTCAATAAATATCTAAAAAATACTGTACGCTGTCTAAATACAGAAAGATTTGATCGTTTTGGTAAATATTAAAAATTTTTCTCTCCGAGTGAGAAATTAAATTTAGATTCTACAGCTACGAGATTATGGTTAGATAAGTATTTAATGCCAGCAATTTCAAATGTGCAAACATTTGAACTGGTATGATTTTATCATTCAAAACAGTAATCGTAAAAAAGTAATCCTGATTTTGTAATCAGGAAAACTGTCTTTGCAAACATTTATTGACTGCGGCGAATCTATCTATACCGAGAATATTATTTTTCACCTCTCATGTAAAATAGCATAAATTGGATTTTGCCTGATTTGCCGCGAATCTTTTCCATCAAAATTACTTTCTATTATAGAGTTGTCAACTAAGATGTGATAATATTTTAGAGAATCGATTTGCAAAGTTGAATGCTCAGTTTGTTGAATATAATAAGTATGCATTCGAAATCTAGAAATATTTTATAGTGTGTTGGTAAATATCCTGAAACTGAATTTGCTATTATTTTTGGCAAACTACCATGTATTAGGTGCTTATTTGTAAAAAGACATTCTACATCATAAGATTGATTAGAAAAAATTGTTTAAATTCGACAGTAAAACCAAATGCCCAACTCAGGATCTGAATAGCAAATTGCACAACATGCGAGCATTAACAGCTGAAGTCCCCGAGCTCACGACAAAAAAATTGAGCAGCTCAACATTACTGCTTCAGAGACAATACTGCTACGGAAACAAAAACATTTTGCTCGACCAATGAGAAAGGAGCAGGAATTTTCTGAATCAGTGGTTTCCAAACCGTAGAAGTTTGTGAACCACTAAGCCAGAAATTGAACCATGTGCGGAACCCCCCCCCCCACACACACACACCAACTTAAGGGGGGGGGACCTTCCGGGGGTATGAAGGGCTTATTGTTGGTGAAAGTTCATTTGCCACATTTAAACATACATAGGTCATGAAAATTATTTTGTATCATATTCTAATAATTAAATAATTATGTTAAACTTTTAAGAAGTTTTAATTCAACACCTGATAGTCATTGGATATATTCAGCCCACTAGTTCAATGAACATTGCTTTCAAAATCCCCATTTATTTGGCATTTATATAACTTTTTTATATGTGGTGCCGGACCAGTCCCTAGGCTCTAGCGGACCACTGGTTGGAAACCACTCCTTTAAATGCTTCATTGTGCTTAACCCTCCGTTATGCCTCATTGCAACCCTATACGTTGTGCTGCAATTTATTTTTGTTGTTTGCATTTTGAGGTAAAAATTCAGCAACTTCAGGATAATCGTATGATATTGTTTTGTTTTGATTGGAATGTAAAATAAAAGATTTATTTCGAAAATGGCTCCTAAAATTGATAGATCGCTCGAAGGTTAAGTAACTGCACTTTCCGAGGAGAAATATTCGTATCAACAAATTATAAAGTGGTGTAAAAAATCGTGGTTATGGCATTTTAAATAAAGGTATTTATAATATATTAAATTTCAAAGAAAAAAATAAGTCTAACTGAGAGTAAAAATGAAAATTTGATAGCAAAATCTCATCCTAAGACTGTTTGAACACAGGTAAATATCAAGAAAGTGAATTGTCTGATCCTAAAAGAAAATTCGCCGACTCAAAGATCCATTGCATCGAAACTAGGAATGTCTTCTGGCACTGTAAGTAAAATCATTCATAAGATTTGACGTTAAAAATGATGTTTAAAACTAAAGTTCATCCGCTCTTGCCAAAGCATATTGCTGAAAGAAAAACAAATTACAGAAAATTATATTAAAAACACCTAGCTGCTGAAATAGGGAAATTTGTGGTAACTCTGGATGAGGTATGGGTGTATTTGTAAGTGACTGGAATAAAAAAAAGGATCAATTTTCTACTGCTCAAGTGACGGGAATGACCACACAAAATGGCTTCGTCAGCGTACAGAAAAGTTCCCAAAGTGATTCATGATAGTTGCAGGATTTTCTTACAACGGCAAATTAAAGATCAAAATAGTCTCAAGTAAAGCCCAAGTTAAGGGGACTCACGACTCTTAAGCCGAGGAAATAAGGCATATTTTCATACTTTTTGACTCTTTGTAACTATTTCAATATACTCCCAATTTTCCCAAATTTTATTTATATAATAAATGGATATATTTATTTTAATAAACAAATTTTCAACTCTCAAAATAATTTTAAATAATTTTTTTTTTTTAAATGCTTTAGATATCTTGTTTTTTAAGCATTTTTATTGTATACTGGCTTCGCCGCAGAACTATGAAATTAATTTTACACTTAAATGTATAATTCCTGTTTTATATTTAAAATAAATAATTCAAAATACAATTGAACATAAAACATTCAACATTAAAATATTTTTTTAAATTTTTTTAAAACTGCTAAAAATATACTTAAAATTTCCTTAAATTTTTGCATTAATTTACCCCCGAATAAATAACAAAATGTGCAGGGATTGCAATAATTCTAGTTCAGACGCAATAAAATAACATGATTATGCAGTGATAAAAATTTCATGGAATTATGTTTCATAGTTTTTGAGATATCAGTTGCGGAATGATGCACAATTACATTTTGAGAAAAATGAGATTAAAATTTTTCTTACCATATAAACTTGATCAGTAATTAAATATTTAGAATATCAATATCTCCGGAACTAAGAGGAATATATTTGCTTTATTTTGTTCAGAAATGATCAGGCTTTAATATATATTTTTCTCAAAAAATCTAATGTTTTAAAGATTTAAGAGTAGTGAGTCCCCTTAATTCACTCTAATATCAGCAGAATATCCTAGAACCAATTTTTGAAGGAGAAATTCCAGCCTTATATGGAACAAACATCGATAAAGTTGAGCTTTATATGGACAAAGCCTCTAGTCACACGTCTAAATCAACTGCCGCTTATTTAGCAAAGAAGGAATCAAAGATAGAAATAAAGTGTATCCTATTTAATGAAATACCTGTAAAATCCCCTGACGCTTCTCCAATAGACTTTTGCGCTTTCGGTTTATGAAAAAGAGCTTTAGAAAAACGGCATCCAAGAACACTGGACGGATTTTGGAAAACGATTCAAGAGGAATGGGGTAAAATTGACATGACACTACTAAGACAAAGTTTACTTTCGTGGAAAATTCAAACTAGAGCTATTGTCAAGAACCATGGATATCAGACAGAAGCAAATCGCCGCAAAAAATACGGCATTTATACATAAAACTTAACTATCAAAATCGTTTCCATAAAGTACGATCTACCTTCTGTGCGTGTGCTAGAGAATTAAGAAGGGCAGCACCTAGTTTTGTAAAGGTATGAATCAATTTATATTTCATGGCTGCCGTGCGTTAGGTGAAAGGGGAACCTTTTGTTTACGCTAAAATTTATTTTGATAAAAAAAAAAGAAACGACGGTAATTCAGTTACGGGGCCCTACCTGACTGCAAGTAAAAGTTTAAAAATGGCAGATCAATCAAAAATGCTGTCATCAGAGAATTTTATGTTTACCACACGAGTTACTTGCAAAAATAATGACAAATAATTATATAAATTCTTAAACTATGAATAGCAAGAAAAGGTTGAAATATTTGTAATTTAACTAATAAAAAATGTACACGAACAAGCATACTTAAATTGGCTTGTATGTAACCCAAAAAATTGGGCGTAATCTGTTTGGTAACCGGTCACCAAAGTTCACTATAAAAACGCAATATGTTGTGCTGCTCAATTTCAAACAGCCCCTATTAGTGATACGGATACATTTCAACAATGTCTACATAATGTATTCATTCTATTGCAGATAAGTTAAATATAATAATAGTGATCAAAGAACTTACGTAACCCATTAGGATCTTAAGCACCGTCGTACCTTCATTTACGCGTTTTGTCAAAAGAAGCCAATTCGCAGAAATTTCCGCTGAGAGATGAAGAGCAATAAACAATGAAATTTCAATCAAAAGCTTCAAATAACTCTTTACATACAGCCCTTGCGCTAACTATTGGATCATATTAGTCACACGGATTTTGCGAAAATAATTGATAGGGAACAGGCTCGTTTCTCATTTAAGACCTTTAGGATTGGATAATGATATTCCGCTTCAAAGAGCAGAATTATTCCTCCGCGAGTATTGGGCGCCTTTGCTATTTAAATTTCGGGCATGAATAGGTAATTGGGTGTCTGGAGTTCTGTGCGGTTCTCTGTAGATTTTTTTTTTTGTATGTTTTTTTCTCAATAATAAATGCCGATAGCTAGCAGTATCGTCAAATATTATGTTCTGCGTGATAGCGTTTAAATTTATTTAGACCGATAGAAGAGAGTATAGAAAGAGCTAACAAGAGTAAAAGAATATGATTATTTCATAAGTTAATTAATGTGCGAGATTATGATTAAGTAATTGGGTTCTAAGATCTTCTGTTTCCCTTTGTAGGGATTTTTTAACTGTAAATTGTGATAGTTAGCAACATTGTTAAATATTAACTATTTTCTTTCATGACGACGCTTAATCTTTTTAAGACCGGGAAAAGATAGAATGTGAAGCGTCAAGAAAAGCAAAGAATTCATTCATAAGATAATGAATACCAAAATAACTATTGAGTAAATTAATGATTACTTAATTGGTTTCAGGACTTCCGTGAAGTATTGTGCATAGATTTATTTTCATAGAAGATTCTGATACTTAGCAGTATTGCCCAACATTAAGCTGCCTGATAACATTTAGCGCCGGGGTGAAGAGACGATAGAGAGTCTACGAGAACAAAAGAAGGATATTGTTCCTCATAATGATGAATACATAATTGAAATTTATTACCTCTGTGCAGTGTTTTGGAGTGATTTTATACAATAGCAATTCTTTATACTCATCAAAGATTAAATTAGCTCAGCGTGATAACATTTTAATTTATTCAGAGCTGGAGAAGGGAGAAGAAAACGCGTCAAAGAGAGCGAAAGAAGATAAGTCTTTCCCAAGGTAATGAATTCTTTAGATTTTGACTACGTAGGATTATAAATGTATTTGGGTAATGAATAAATAATTAGCTTTAATCAATTCTGTATGGTATAGTACAGGGATTTGCTTCAATACTAAATTCTTATAGTTAACAATGTCACCAAAGATTGAGCATTTTCTACATATGAAACTTTAAAATGTTTTCAGACGGAGAGAAGAAAAACTAAGAATCAATAAGAGCAAAAGAAAATAATTGCTTCATAAGGTAATAAATACGAAAGATAATAAAAACATAATTGTGTTTTAGGAGCTCTGTAGGGTGATTAGTAATTATTTTTTAATAGTAAATCCTAATAATTAGCAATTTTGAAAAATTTGAATTTTTTTTTGCATGGGGACGTTAATCTATGTTCGGACAGGGAATAGAGAGGAGACAACAGTGAAACAAAAAGAAGAATATGTTTTGAATGCTACATATTTCAAGAACGTTTGCTTTCATTCTCGCAGTATTTCAGAAAAGGTTTTAACCAGTATTAACAGTATTTAGAATTATTATTATGAAACAGGCAAAATTATAACATTCCCTCACAGAGGAAGATTTATATCAAGAAGTTAAATAGCATTTATTTAACTCCTTACTATAACAACAACAAACAACAATACAATTTCAGTTTCTTTTTTTTTCCAACTGAAGAAGTATTTAATACTTTAATACCATATACGTTCCAGGTATAATTTATTTTCTCCTAAAGTAGTAAGATACTTTTTAAAGGGCACGCTTTGCTCTCACTCTTCTAAGTGATTTCTTTTGGCCGAGACTCAAACTTTTTCCATAAAGTATCGTTAATGTTAGTTCTTTAAATGTCATGCAAACATTTCATCACAATTTGACACATTTGGGTAACTGCCAAAGTCCAAACACTTAACAATTCTCGTGTCTCCAAATATTTCTTCTTTGAGATAAAATCCGAATTATGACAGATAAAGCGACGGTAGAGAATATATGGATGTATATTCAATATTAAGTGCATAGAGCTGAGAAAAAAAAATTGGATTGACTAGACAGACTATCTTGAACTTATCGCACGCAAACTGCAAACCAATGGACTGCTAAATTGCATGTTTTCTTCTGGTCGAAAAACACTTATCTTGGATACATTAAATCATCGCGACAGTACCGTTTCTTTTATAGTCGCGATATATATATATATATATATATATCTTTATATATAAAAGGCAAATTCTGTGTGTGTGTGACCGAGTTTTTGTCTGCGCGCGGCACGGCGCAAAGACGGCAGGTCGGACAGTCTTGAGATTCGACACGAAGATGCCCCCCGAGGTCACATTATGCACCTCGAAGCCCTTTTTTCGATTTTTTAATTAGATTTTCCGTAATTAATATTTAGTCGCGATTTGGAGCTCCCGGACGAGTAAAAGCTCCGTAAATCCTAACGTATCCGACCAAGAATTTTTTCTTTCGGACGAGCCTATACGGGAAAGATGACACTATACGGAAATCACAATTAAAATTGTCTGTCGATTTTGGCCGCTACCCTTTTTTCCAAATTGTCGAATCTATACGTAAATGTTGTTACATTTTTACGAAATTTTTATCTCAGAGACCCTAGACATCACAGTTTCGAAAGCTAGAACCAAAATTAAGTTACAAATTGTAGTTATTTTTTAATAATTTATTTTATGATTCGGAAACTCTTGCGAGAAATCTCATTTTGGAGATTTCGTTCTTCATTTCCGGACGAAGGTAAAGCGGGAGAAAATAGGCGTGTCTTTTTCGACGTCAAGTACGTGATGTGTTGGGGCGTTTGTTTTCTATGAGGGATTGGGTGGTTAAAGGAAATCGATTACTATTGCAGTGATAATCGATTAAAAAATCGCATTTAGTAATGCCGTAATTTTTTTTGGCCAACACTTAGTTAATATCATATAATTTGTG
This sequence comes from Dolomedes plantarius, assembly GCA_907164885.2. Taxonomy (NCBI): domain Eukaryota; kingdom Metazoa; phylum Arthropoda; class Arachnida; order Araneae; family Dolomedidae; genus Dolomedes; species Dolomedes plantarius. The sequence goes on from OU015491.1 coordinate 35,147,613, forward strand.
GTGTGTTTATGGAAAAAATCTATGCAGATTTCAAAGAATTTCAGCACAATAAACATCTTAATACGTTTTTCGTCTCGCTGACTGTTGTGGAAAGTTTTAAGTAATCCTATGTCAAAAATTTTGCCAAAATGTGCCAGAAAGGATTAAATTTATATGGGTAAAATAATGTATCGTGGTGAGGAAAAGGATGACAGCGACGCCCATTAACAAAGGGTTAAGGCTACTAAAAAATTGGCAATTACATTACCCGAGCAACGCCGGGACGGGTACAGCTAGTATATATATATATATATATATATATAAAATAAATAAATATATATATATATATATATATATGATATGGATTGTATAGTGTCTAAGTATGTTTATTGCTCAGATCATGCTCATTAGAAACAATCCATTGGTTTTTAGATAGTATCGTCACCGCTTATGAAAAGATGCTATCAAAAAACTATTTTTCACTTATCTTTTTTGTATTTAGTTCCTGGTTCTTGTGGTTTTGAGCATATACTGGTTTTTCACTTTCAACTTTGTCTTATATATATATATATATATATATATATATATATATATTCATGTGCATTTTATGTCTGTTAGTTGATAAATCGATTTAGTTCGATTTCTTCCGTTCTTTTATTTACATCTTTGAACGACAATATGATAATATATCGATTTGATCTTTTCTCTGTTTATACAGTAAATCCGTGTAAATCTATGAACATCTCATCTATTAATTCCTAGCCATTAATACGAAATATGAGAATAATTTTAATTTCTGCCTTACTTTTGAGTTACTGTGTGTGTGTGTGTGTCTGTCTGAGAGATAGAACGAGTGAGACAGAGAGAGTTGAGGAGAAACAGATGATAAGGAACAGTTAAAAACAATTTAGCCAAATTCGAAAGAATCATGCCTTTTATTACAGTTATTTACCATTATACCTTAATGTTCCATAAAAAAGAATTATGCGAAACAGAGACCTAAATATTGAAATTATACACTACGATGTGTCTATTTCTTTGCCCTGTTAACCACGTGCAGTTGTATGACAGCATGCGATAATAAATATTAGACGACAGTGATAAGCATCTTCTATAGTTGAAATTTCCTTTAGGAAAAATTTAGCAGCGTATACACGGTGATGAAGTATTGAAGGGAAACATTTGGGTCATTTTATTTATGAGCTAATCACCGAGAAGGAGGAAGAAATTCTCAATCATGCTGTCATTCATTGTAGTTTTAAGGTCATCATAATCTAAACACTAGAAAGGGAGGGGGGATAAGAAATTCTCAGATCTTCATATAAGAAAGTGAATGTGTAATTTATGATGTCTATAATAATTGGTGATCATAAAAAAATCCAATTTATCTATTGCTTTTGTTGTTGTTTATATATATATATTATATATATATAAACAACACGGAATATATATATATATTATATATATATATATATATATATATATATATATATATATATTCCGTGTTGTATATATTATATATTATTCCGTCCGAATATATATATATTATATATATATATATATATATATATATATATATATATATATATATATATATATATATATATATTCCGTGGCCGGAAGAGTTCCATACCAAATTCATATAGGCTAGCGGGTTGAGGGGTGCGGCTCCAGTTTATAATGACACCACAAGGGTCGGAGTCCGATTTAGCCAGGTGCCACCTGAATTTTGACCGATCACCTCCCCCAAGGTTGGAGATTGTACCTTCTCCCACCCTCTCTGACCTCGTAGAGGGACTTTCCAGTCGGATTAAACGTGCTCATATCCTGCCTAGAAGCGGAGGTAATGAATGGCACTTGTCGGGATTCGATTCGAGCACCCTTAGAAGCGAAAGCCGGCGGGCTAACACTAGCCTACTTGAAGAATATAATGCTTTTACGATAGTTTACTATGCATATTTTTTAAAACATAAAATTTTCATAAAACGTTTATCAAGAAAGTATTTATGTATCATGTACTTCCTGGTCATCTGTAACACTGTTTTAAACTAAACGAAGTAGTGCATGTTTCTGGTTAGAAATAATTATTTTCCATATGCTTATGGAGCCTTGAATTTACAGGGAAATACATTTAGACACATACTGAGTTTTAATTAGAAATACGGGAAATTTACGCCTGTTTCTACCGATATCACAATGAGAATATTTCCAGTCAATTTTTAATCCTCCCGGTCAGCATGGTCTTGGAATTTCCTGTAATTTTTGATTGTATAATGGACGTTGCGTAGGAATTCTCGAAATCAAATTGTAATTAAGAGAGGGTTTTATCTGAAGCTGATTCATTAAGCATCCATGAGTACCACAAATTCAGAATACACTGATTTGTTGAAAAGTGCATTTCCAATTATTTGAATTTCTAGGTAAATTGTTTTGAAAGGTTTTGCCTGTGATTCTCTAAGAGCTCGATTGAGTAGTAATTGTACCCTTTCATGTCGAGAGTGTCTGCAGCTTCTTTATTAAGAATTCCACAGTATTTACTGGAGAACGATGTCCCAATGACAACAGGAAAGACAACGCTGTACGTCTTCCATCACTTGACTCTTTGGCTGAAGGTTAGTGGGATAAGAGAATGAAATTAATTAATTTTTAAATGGATAATTTCAGACAGAGTAAATGTTTAACCTTTTAGCAAAGTTCTTTTCGAAATTCCATGTTTATTTTTTCGAGATGCCTCACAGTTAAACACCGGATGACTGATATGTTTCATATTGTATTCTCCTGTTTAATACTGTATAGAGAAATTCACTATTTACTATTCTTTTTGTTTGATAGTCTTTTCTTCTGTGTTTTTCTTCAACAAAGGAGAATCTGTAGCAAGTGAATTTTCCCTTTTAGTCAAAAGATCCTAAAACACAAACCATTTACGTATCATTAAATATGCGCATTTTGTCCTGATGAATATTAAATACACTATCTACCAATAAGTATTTGGACACCCATGCAAATGATGATATTTGCGGTCCTAATATACGTCACCTCCTTCGCCATTAATATCGTGTAAGAAACAACATTGGCATTAGTCGCATGCAAGATGCCACGAAGTGAAGAGTTATCTGATTTCGAGAAAGGTGTAATCGTCGGGTATCTCAGAAATGGCTTATCCTTAAGGGACATATCTAGCGAGCTGAATTACCCAAAATCGACAGTGGCCTATGTGATTCAGAAGACCGACGGGTGCTGTCCAAAGAAATTTGGAAGAACCGCACCCAACCGATGGCCCACATACTTCAGAAGTTTCAGCAGGCATCCGGGACTGTTGTTTCGATGAATACCCTCCATAAGGAAGCAAATCTGCTTTATTTTCATTGTCGTGCTGTCGCCCATAAGCCTTTGATCACAAAGTCCAACCGCACTGCTCGGTTAATGTGGTGCAAAGCACGTTGAAAGGGGACCGTAGATCAGTGGAAAAGGGTTCTTTGGAGCGACGAATCAAGGTTCACCCTCTACTGTTCAGATAGCAGGGTCTGGGTTTGGCGTCTGCCAGGAGAACACCTCCTGCCAGAATGCATTGTGCACACAGTAAAGTTCGGCTGGGGTGGAATTATGGTCTGGGGGTGTTTCTCCTGGTATGGACTGGGACCCTTGGTCCCAATCCATGGTAATCTCAATGACGACGCCTGCTGCACTATTTTGAATGACAGTGTGCCATTATTTTGAATGACAGTGTGCCAAAATAGTGCAGCAGACACATATAGTGCACTATTGTGAATGACAGTGAATGACAGTGAATGACAGTGTGAATGACAAACTGCCTACGTTGTGGCAGTTTTACGGGTTGTACCCATGTTAAATCCAGGACGACAAGTCACCTGTCATGTTGCGAGGTTCATCATGGATTAGTAAGGTGATAATGGGGTTAACCGAATGAACTGGCCTGCCCAGAGCCCAGACATGAACCCTATTGAGAACCTCTGGGACGAGTTGGATCGCCGAGTTAAGGGGTGCAATAACCGTTCAAAATCGGTGAAGGAACTTACATGTGTTCTCCAATCCGAGTGGAAGAAAATATCCCTAGCCGTCATACAAGGACTTTTGGAAAGCATGCCTCGGAGGGTTGAGGCTGTAATTGCCTCTCGTTGAGGATCTACCAACTATTGAATATGAATAAATTTTGTTTTCCTTTTCTATCACAGGTGTCCAAATACTTATTGGTAGTTAGCGTACAATAAATTATTGACGCACTCTGTTAACATCATTCCCGCTGGTAAACAGCAGTTAAAAAATTGCAGGACAGTTGTTTCTAATTGTAATGTCTCTTGATTCGTTTGTAAGAATGATACCGTAGTGATATAAGGGAAGAGGACATCCAAATTTGGAAATCAGATGATATCGAGTTTAATTTTCTGGCTCGTCATGTGGTTTTGCAATTATATCGGATGGAGTAGGTAAGGAATTTATGTAAAAGTTAAATCGTCAACAACAAAAAAATTAAGTGTTTGAGACCAGTGGTAAAAAATATCCCTTTGTCAGCCTGAACGTGTTATGATGACGTAGTGGTATACATCATACACATCTACCCCCAAAATAAAGAGTCTGGTTTGGTTATTGATCTTGCTCTTTTTCAACAGTGTGGGATAAATCGGGAAAAATAGAGGGGCAGATGGCGAACGTTGTAATACGTAGCAAATAATAAAAAACAATTTTTCTTTATGTTGTGAAATTTAAATACAAATAACACGAATCTTAATCCTACACATTAAAAGTTAACTAACTTGAGAACAGATATAAACACGCTGCTGGTCGCGTTAGATCACCTAAGTAAAAATTTTACTCCAATGGATTAGAAATGACAGAAAATATGATCGAAGACGTATTGACTGTCACATATTTTAATAGAATACAGGATGTGTGTTATGAGTAAGAATGAATATTTTGCATTTACCAAGGGCTTAGTTCTCGGCATTTGCAAAAAAATTTGCCTGTCATAAATAACGCCGTTATGACGTAACCGTATTCTTGGCAACAGTGTTCAATGATAAATAATATAAGTAACTATCACGACCTCACAGTTTTTACTTACTTAAAAATTTCCCATTCCCCATAGTTAAAGTACCTGGATCGAAATTTTATTTTAATTTAAGCACTGGTTATATTGCTTTTTTATATAGCAAAGAAATGTCTCTTAAAAGATAACTGATAAAACGTAAAATTTCTCTAGAGCAATATTTTCTAAAATTATACTTTATAATTCTTAGCATATTAACTGAATATGAAACACAGAAGAAATTCCTCTAAATAAAAAAACTTATTCATACAGGTAAAGTAGACTTTTACTTTGCATATTATGCAAAGGAAAATGAACTTTGCAATGAACGAAATTCGCATTTTATGACGACAAATCTTTATAAAAATTATATACGGAGTAAAATATTTTCCATACCGTCAAGAGAAAATACTTTTTATGAAAAATAACTTTTCTTGAAAGCGAAATAGATAAAAAATATAAAGTCAGCATTGCTTAGCGATGTTTCCATATTTTGAGGAACTTGACGTATTTAATATGCATTCAGAAAATATTTATATTTTTTATTTCTATGCTTTAAGTGAGAGATATGATTCTTAATAAGATATTTGCTTTGAACTAAGTCTTAGAAGTTTGATATAAAACAAACAAGAGAAGAATAACTGAAAGCTTTGATACGTGAACATAATTTTTAAAAACATGAATAAGTTAAAAAAAATCTATTTAAACTCAAATGCATTGCGAAAGGATTAATCTATTAAAAAACTAGATAATTCTTTTTATAATTTGAATTTAAAAACAGCTGACAGAATTTTCTAAAGCCATAATTATTTTCAATTCTTGTTAATCATTTTAAAAAGGATAGCTAATTAAACTATTTAGTAATAGCTTCTGATTATTCACTAACTATCATATTCATTCTAAGCACTGATCATACATACTCTAATGGAAGTTTCCCGTATCTTTTACAGACCCCTTCAAGTGTCTCTTTACTCAATGACGCATGGGATGGAAAGAAGAAAACAAAGCCAATTTATACGAGAAACGCTTCCAATCATTAAACTTAACGGCGCCAAGTTTGAAGAGCTCCGTGAATTCTTTTAAGTGTCTCTACTCATGATGGAGTGTGAATATGATGTTGGAAGTATAGCAAGGCAGACTTAAAATTTGTGTAAATATGGGAGAGAGTTTTAGAATGACTTTTAGCCATGCAAACCACCAACATGCGCGACGTGTGTTGAATAAGTTGGAGGAAGATTCTCAAAATTCACTCTTATAATTTTTTCTGCAGTGAAGATTGCAATTTATACAATTTCTCCGGTAAAAGAGGATAAAAGTTGCAAGTAAAATTTACTGCAAAAATAAGTTAAATGTTTAGAGAGGTTAATTTATATTCCTTCTCGTTGTAACGATAATAGATTAAATAATCCCCACAATGCAAAATAAAATGTTCCTATGGTTATTTTAAACAGTCTGTAAGGAAGGCAATTGTCAATTCTCCTAAACTTGCATCAGCGATTTATAATCAATATCTTATACTAACTAACTAACTAATGATAAAAGAGTCCGACATGCTTTTCAGCACTGTGGACCAAGGACTGCGGTGCACATCTTCGCTTTCATGACCGTGGGCTTGGGGTGCCATACAGCATATGTCTCTGTTAGGTTGTCAACCTGAAGCGGGACACCCAGAATTAGTTCCCAAGTATTTTATCGACCCACTCAAGGGATGAAAGGCATGAGTCGACCTTGCCCAGTCGCAGGGTCGAACCCTGGACTTGTGGCGTGGCAGCTTGACACTTATAACCACTTCGCCACCGGGCGTCCAATATCTTATACAGACAAATAAAACTTTATACATAGCGATATGACATTGTATGGATTTGTGGAATAATTATTCATAGTAGGCAACTATTAAGCTGATATTACAACAGTAATATTCTGCTAACTCGTTGCACTTCCCATGGACTCTTCTTGGCAAGTTTAAAAGGAAAATTAGCACCTTTAGGGATAGAGGTGTTACTTAGTTTTATGTATGTGGGCCCGCAACTGTGGCAGTTAGATAACAATCTATAAATAAGAATAGAGAAACATCGATATTCTCGAAAACGGGAGAAGATAGTCAGTACCCTTATAGGGTTGTAGAAGTATAAGTGCATCTAGAGCAGTGATAGTCAACATTTTTTTCGCCATGGTACACTTTTAATAATCTAACATTTTGACTGCACACTAACAATAAGATAACTTTAAAAGAATTTTACTTCGATAATTGATTGATGTACGTGCAATATATTTTGTAAAAATAGCATACATAATAATTCGCAGTGCCGGCACACTAAAGTGCCAAAGCACAGTGGTTGAGAATTACTCATCTAGAGAATAAACTTTTTTATAAAAATAAAATATCCAATAGCTACAGAAAAATTAAGCACCGTCGATAATATGCAGTACTGTTCTGTACAAAAGGATCAGTATATTACAAATGGTTGAGGATATCATGAGTAATATCTATACAGATAGTAAGTTTTACGAGTTTGTGATAATTTTCATGAGCACTGTTTGACATCATACTTACGATAGACACGTTCTCAAACCCCGTTGTGCAAGAAAATTCTCCCAAGGACTAAAATGATACTTGACATTGCGTCTTTTTCAATACACCCCATAAAATTTTAATAAAAAACTATTTGGTACCCGCCAAAACATGACGGCTAGATAGTGAATAAATGCACTAATACACAAATTATACTCAACACATCATTGCCAAATGCTGAAAATCATAAAAATGCGCAGAAACAAATCAATGTGTTTAAGCGACCTCGTGCTTAGAGAGCATCTAAAGTCAGATTTAAAAATGCCACTGAGCATGCGCAGAAAGCAATTTTTTTAACTGTAAATTATCGCTAATTAAACAGCGCAAAATAAACAATTTCCATTAGGTTTAATCTTATATTTCACAAACATAACTATCATAAAAATAAAAATGGCAGAGAGAGATCTAGAGCGACTCCTCGGAATAAACGTGTTTATTATTAAAACATGTCATTGAGCATACGCAGAACCAGTGTGTGTCTAAAGCCAGATTTAAACATGCCACTGTGCATGCGCAGAAATCAATTTTTCAATTGTAAATTATCGCTAATTAATAGAAATTGCGGTTACAAAAACCAAATTTGACAAATCTACAGATTACAATATTTCGTTAAAGATCAAAATAAAGTAAATTGATGCAGTAGTTTTCTCTCACGGACTGCCCAAAAAGTCGGCTTAGAAACTAAATACAGTTATTTCCGCTTATAAGAATCACGTTTGTTATTACTGTTTTTGATTCTTATAAGCAGTTGATTCTTATAGCCGAAATTTAGTGTTTTTGGACAGGCACACACACACCTATATATACATATATTAGATAATTTACCACAAAATACTCTTTAATTTACTATAATTATCTTTTATTAAAATTAATTTTATAATTTTAAAAATACAATTTAATTTCTAGACCTATAAGTAAATACACATGATTATAGTAAGAGAAGAAAAAAATCCAATATTTGTTACAACATACCTGCTTAACAGTTTTAACATTTCAACTACAGGAAGGGAGCAAGAAAAAGTTTTCTGTGGTAGTTTGACGTAATGAAGTTTTCAGGAGGCTGTTTATACCTCTCTCAATATAAATAGTCTCAGACGAAGATTCACCTTCTAGCTTACGTTTCACGGTTTGATAACGTGCTGAATCTACGAATGTCACGTTTGCTTAGTGATAGTGGACATTTCGCCGAAGATTTCTGTGTTTCAGGGTCCAGGACCCTGAAACACAGAACCGGGATGTTGGAGGGTAATGTTGGACCGCAACCGGGATGTTGGAGGTGGGAAAAAAGAATCCCTATTTTGGTTTGTCAGTGGAGAAAAGTGAAATCGGACCCGGACGGGTAAAGATGCCTCTGGGTCAAGCTAATAGGACAGTGTTGTTCTAAAGGGAAAACTATTATGTTATGTCTAACAAAGAAAGGGATGAATTTTACGACTATATTCCATCCACATCTTACCAATCTTTCTTTTTTTTTTAAAAAAAAAAGAAAGAACTTCGTGCCTTTTGAGGGTTTAAGTGGCTTTTTCGGAAAAATGAAACGAAAGCGAAGAGTGCAAACTGATTCTTAAAACCGGTGGATTGATTCTTTAAAGCGAAAATTTTAACATGGAAATAATACATTTGTTTTTGTTTTCGCGATATTGATTCCTATAAGCGGTTGATTCTTATAACCACTGATCACTATAAGCGGTGGTTACTGTATATAGATAACGCGTTTGATTAAGTTTTCTCAAAATATTTTCAAGAATTAGTTACTGAACGCCTTCAAAACGGCATTTATTAAGTCCCCTGAAAATGGTTTTTGAAATATTTGTACAATTTTGGCATCCAGTCTCAAATGAAAAGTATCTAGAAATTTCTAAGAAGTAAATACCCCCTCTCTTTCACTTTGCATGCTTATAAAAAGCGACACGTAGCGTGTGATATTTTTGAAAGAGAACAAACAGTAGAATTTTCATTTTGGACACCTCAGTGATTCCCTTGGTTAAAGGATGTAATCTTATACCCCAGTCGGGGATAAAATATGGTATGAATAAAATATCAATAGTGAGTAATGCAAAAAGAGTATCGAAACAATGTGTAAGCAACTAACCACTGTTAAGAGACATTAATTTGTATAATAGTTAAAACTGATGTAGCATTTAAGTAACGCTGCGTTCTACTACAATAATAAGCAAGACTTCAATAATAAGCCTACAATAATATCTACTACAATAATAAGCAAGATATTACAAATTTCCTTCGACAACAGAGCCGTCATCGTAACTGGTTACCGAGAAAGGGAAAAAAATGATTACGTCCGAGATTAAGTAAATTAATTAAAAGTAAGCTAAAATAATAACCTGCTTTTAATTAACTAATGATTTAACTAACTAAATGCATTTTCTGAATTACTAATTTAATTTTATATAATTAACTATTTTTTTTTTATTGAGGAACATAAATTACTTATTCATCTGTCTTATTCAGCTGTCTTTTTAAGTGTTAATCTAATTTCTCCCTTATAATGAAAATAATTTGCTAATGTTATTCATTGACATTTCTAATTTAGTAAAGTTTTTTCTAAATTTTAACTGCACACTTTTTAGATTCGTTTAGTAGCAGCTTTCTTCAAGATATCATTAACTACTGTTTGAACGTTAGATTTCCATTCAATCCGGTGAAAAACTGTAAAGCATTTCAATATTTTAACTTAAATTTCTGGATTTATAGCAGATAGAGACTGTAAAAAAAGTTATTACTAAATGTAAGGATAAAGAAAAAGTATGAAAAAAGCAAATATTTTAAGCAAAATTATTCTTAAATGCAATGCAGGGTTTAGAAATATTTTCAATACCCTCCAACCCCCTTTTTTAAGCAGGGCAAAGTATGAAAATTCTTTTGATCACCTTCAAAAAAGGGAGAGGTAATCATTTAATTACTGACACACGAAATGAGTAGAAAATATAAATATTAGAGCATAGGTGTAACGTGGTTCTAACTTTGGGGGGTGGGGGGCACGAATAGAATTCAGTTAGGGCCCTCCTCGGCGCATCGACTGCCGGACGGTCCTTAAAATATGAAATAAATATGATTATTTTTAACACTCCAGTACTATCCTCAAAAAACTTACGTCATTGCTGTCGTCGTATATGTGGGATACATGACATAAAAACCATGATATATCAATTTTTACACTATTATTTCAAGGAAAAGGGGGAGGGTAAATAACTAGAGGTATGCATTGTTTTGCCTTTTATTTACGGAAAAATTTTCTGATAAGGTTGTAGAGTATATAGCTCACTTCTACCTAGACTTGGGTGTATATAATTTGAAGTGGCACTCTAAATGAATTTGACACAACCACAGTTTATACATGAAACAATGTTTATTGAATTCGTTGCACATATAGAATTTGCTTTTACAGCATTAAGCATACGTACTACTTGTACGGAATATATATATTTTAGCATTCAATAAAACTACACTTTGCAAATACTCACAAACCAGCAGAGAGTCAAACCAGCAGTACTGCCACGTAAACTTCGGGCCCTCTAAGCACTAGCGCAGGATAGCACCTGGAGCTGCTTTCCTCGTAGCTCCCTTAACTCGCTTATCTATCAACCTTAACAAAACCTTCAACCCCTGTATTAATCAAGCTGCATGGTATTTATACCAAGCGCGTATGCCGAAATTAGCATATCTCAAGCAGCTTCTTTAATTCATTCACTCAAAAGTTCGATTCTTGTGAATCGAATCTTATGTATACCTTACAAACGTTTGGAGCAGAGAAGAATCCCCCCCCCCCGACGCTAAACCTATGTACTACTGAAAAAAGGGGGATAGCTTAATACGATCATTTCAACTTTTAGAACAATATGCTTAAACTTTAATATGTGTTGTCTCTTGAAACAATTACTCTAAGAATAGATATGAAAATGTTTAAGTAATCAAATTAAAGATAACTGCAATGGGACTAAAAACGAATTAAATTAAATCTAGCAGCTAATTCTTTTTTATATACATTTTGAATATATATTATTATGTCAATAGCTAAAAATATATTTTCTTTCTTTCTTGTGTTACTTTTTCACTGTCTTTCCTGTAAACTCTTTCCTAAGTTTCTACCCCATCGTAATTACAGACAGAAAGACGTCTCACTCATTTGTTGACACAGGAGCATGGTTTCAGAGAAAAAGAAGTTTCGATTTCCAGCTCATAGAGTGCAGCTGGATGTTATTAGGTGTAAATATTTTGCAGTGTTGTGGAAATAGCAGCATAGTTTTGAATAAGGGGAACTTGCTATTATTTGCTGCAGGCACGTTTAGCTAACTTTTAACGTAAGGCAAATATTGTTTTATTTCTGGTCACAACAGTGGCGTAGCAAAGGGGGGGGGGGCAAGGGGGTCTATCATGCCCCGGGAGCCACTCGCAGAGGGGCGCCAATGTAAGATCCATATATTTTTTTATTATATGTTTTCGAGGTGGATGCCAATAGAAGGTCTATATATTATACTAGCTGAAAACCCGCGCTTCGCTACGGAGTACATTCAAATTAAATACCACGGTCAACGTATGCAATTTATGCCAAAAAATAAATATATATATTTATAATAAATGCGATGATCAATGTATACAATTGATGTAAAATATATATCTATCTATATATATATATTTATAAAAAAATCGTAAGGGATATGCATATTTTTTTGATAATATCCAATCGTCTGCTGCATTAGAAAGAGAAAAAAACATTTTTTTTGTCTATTTAGTTGTTACGCACGTGATGATAAATTTATTGAAAGTACCAGAAAAAGAAATCACGTGATCAGCATTTAATGAATTAAATTCTAAAAATTAATCTTTAAAAATTCACGAAAAATCAGAAAATGGAGGTAAAAATTCGAAAAAAATTTCATTTTGAAGGATTTTTTATGATCTTTCTCGTGATATAAATTTTATAACCCTCAATGTATTATTTTAAATGCAAACGTAAAAAAAGTTTAAAAAACAGCTTAAAAATTTAATTTAAAAAAATCTAAGAATTTTTGAAAAATCTTTCTTAATGCACCCCTACATTATTAGAAGAATCGCCATGCAAAATTTCAGCCCTTTAGGTCCAGCGGTTTGGTCTGTGCGTTGTATGTCAGTCAGTCAGTCAGTCAGTGAATGAATGAGTCAGTTACGGAACTGTTTTATATATATAGATAGATATAGATTAAACGTTTGTCACTTGGAGAAACGTTTAATTGACAAAACGTTTACAATATAGACGTTTACAATATAAACGTTTACAATTGACAAATGTTTATAGATACACATTGGTATCTCAAAATTAGAGTAAGAGATGAAATAAAAATACAAAAATAAAAAAAGGATTTTAAGTAAAGAATGTTTTTTTAATTATTTTAAGCACCTAAAATAATATTCAAATTAATATTACGTTACTTAATAATTGTGTGCACGTCCGCCATCTTGGATTTTTTTGAGGCCAACTTGGCGATTTTACCGTGTTTTGAGGAGTGGAAAAATTCTCGCCAATGTGTTTTAAGCGGTGTTTTCAAAACGCTGGACTTTGAATTTTTTTAGCTATTTTAATAAAAACCACCTGTTTAAATTATGAAACTTAGAAAAATTTTTGAAAATCATTTAAACGTTGGACTTAGATTTATTGTTGGGTTTTTGATAAAAACCTCTTTTTTCTGAAAAAATCGTTCTCAAATATTGGAAATTTTTGGGTTTTTCTTTTAGCTTTTTTAATAAAAACGACCTTTTTAAATTGTGAAACTTAGAAATATTTTTGAAAAATCATTTAATCGTTGGACTGAGATTTTTTTTGTCATTTTTAATTAAAAACTACCTTTTCAAATTATGATCCATATGAAAATTTGGTCAAATGAATTTTACTTACAGATAAAATTTCAATGCCATCTATTCAGTTTGCCCTAACTCTTTGACTAATAGCAATGAATCACCAAAATATTATGCCAATATATTGTTAATTAGAAAAAAATACAGCATTTTCGTACCACCTAAATAACTTGCAATTTAAAAATTATCTAAAATTCAGCTTTGAAAAATGTAAAATAATTATGAACCCATAAATTTATGGTGAGTAACCAGATCCTCTCTTTTTTTTTTTTGTTTGTTTTGTTAGGGCATTGTGGTAATGAAATTTTACTTCAGATTTGACCTTAACCAAATATTATTTATCCTGCTGTGTTGGAAATAAGAAAAAAGAAACCCTTTTCCTAAACCAATAACTTAACCTTAACTAACTTTTTAACTTAGGTTCCTGGGGAGAGAGAAGTTGAACTTCAGTTATTTAAATTTATTTGTAATCCACTACAACTTGGAATTATAAAATATTTTAAAATATATTGTATTTAAAATGTATACTGTATTTTACATTTTACGAAAAAATGATGGCAGATAATTTTTACTTCAAATAAATGAAATGGTGTATCATTATAGTATACTAATTGACAATCGATAAACAAAATTAAAAGCAACTTAAATTTAATAAGTTAACGAAAAACTGATAATGGATTAAAAAATTTTCAACAAAAAGACTCTTAGTTTTAAAAATAATTTACTCTTTTGAGTCTAGTCAATTTGACTCAGATTTCCAGGTCAAGGCCAAGATCTGACCTAAAACTATTATACTGTAATTAAAAGATCACATCAGAAATAACTGTTTGATCTTAAAATTAGAGAATTTGACATTGGGTTATTTTTACCAGAACGCAATAATTATCGCCATGCGAAATGCGCCAAACCCTGCCGGAAAAATCCAAGATGGCGGCCGTGCACACAAATCTAGAGTATCCCCCCTAACTTTATTTCTACTGATCAGATATACATAATATATAGCCTATGTCCATCTGGAATAATGTACCTTTCAAACAGTGAAATAATTTTTCAAATAGGTGCAGTGGTTCCGGAGATTACCCTCCACGTACAAAATCTGCTCTCTCTTTATATATTAGTATAGATTACTGTATGTTTTTCAGCTGAGGGCCCCAATATAAGGTCTATATATTATATTACTATATGTTTTTCGGGGAGGGCGCCAATATAAGGTATATATATTATATTACTATATTATTTTGTGGGGGACGCCAATATAAGGTCTATATATTATATTAATATATGTTTTTAGGGGAGGGCACCAACATAAGGTCTATATATTATGTTATTATATGCTTTTCGGGGGGGAGTGCCAATATAAGGTCTATATATTATTTTATTATACGTTTATCAAGGGCGCCAATATAGGGTCTATATATTATATTACTATATGTTTTTCAGGGGGGCGGCGCCACAAAGGTATCGTGCCCCGGGCGCCAGTTATGCTCGCTACGCCACAGGGTCACAAGGTATTTTTGAGAAATTGTCATTTTGCGAAGATGGGCATGCGTATGCCATACCTTAGCGCTTTCTGAAAAATTCAAATGCAGCCCAAAAGGTGGGAATATAAATAATCTTAAAAATTCACTGTATGAATAATAAAAAGGGGATCAATTCGAATTTCCATTGCACAATCTACTTTATTTATCAGGATGAGATTAAGAGAAGGCCTTCACAGTTAAATAAGGCATGGAAATTAAACTCAAGGGGTGTTGCCATTTTACAACAGCGAAACTTTGGAGGGTGATATTGCCAACACAAGATGAAAAAAATAGAATCAGTGAAATTAAAAAAACTCGGAAAAATTAGAAAGGGTTAGAGAATGTCACGTAAAAAACAAACAAGAGGTAAATAATTACCACTTAATAGCTTTCTAAGCTGCACTGACGTGCGGAACAAAACTATAATCGTTAACCATGTATACTCCCTTATTAGCTTAAAAGGTTTAGATTTTTGGCTGAAGAAATTTTTAAATGTGGATAAATTCCTTAAAACCATGTTCACTGGGACCATCAGCGAATAAGATATGAGAATATTCTCACGAATATACAATTATACTTTCAGATTTCAGTAATTCTATACATTTACTTTGAATTTTGAAAAGTTTATTTTCGGTTAACTCGTGCTGACACAGCATAAAGTACAATATTTTCCCTTATATATACTGTTAAAATATTTTCAATGTTTTATTCAAAGACAAAGTTGCAGCTTCCATTAAGAAAACACTTAAATACCCACTCCCATTTGCTTTTATCGAGGGTGAGCTTTCAGATTCCATTTAACATATTTTATTGAAATATTTCAAAAACGCAATCTTAGTTTCGTGCTGTAACAAATCTAAATGTAAACATCAACTTCAAAACTATCGAAGCCTCGATAAAATGCAGCAGCAAATACACTAAGCACAGTTTCGTATATTTTTGTTTTTTTAAGAATAGAAATGCAAAGCATTTTGACTGCTTATTAGACATATATCGCTTCCATTTTACCTGTATCCATTTAGAAGGGATTTACTAACATAGGCTTCAGAAACTGATATAAATATCAATGGTATTCCAAGCCTTTCTAGAATGATAATACCTAGCGTTTTTTGAGCTGAAGACGGAATATTTGAGACAGTATTTAGTAGCATCGGTTCAAAGATTTATGTGATATAAATAGAGACGACGATGGAATGCACGCTAAGGTAGTTTCATCTAAATAGGATTGCGAGATTCTTTTGAATGTCTGAACTTCGATACATTTCCTGAAAGAATTTTGAAGCTAGAAGGAAGTTTGATTTTTCTCAGCATTTTTTACGATGTGAGTTAATGATAGAATGTAAAAAAATTGATAAAATTGTAAATTTAAAAATTAAAAAAATTTAATATTTAATAAAATTTTAAAATTTTTAAAAATTGATTACAATTACATTTTTTTGTGATAAAATGTTATTGTAAATTGTAAGATGTGTGTAGTGTAATTGTTAAATGCAATAGTAAGTGCATTGGAGGCATATGAGCAAAATAATGTTTGAAATTAATCAAAAAAAAAAAAGAATGATTTAATTACTTTAGAAGAAATAATTATTATAAAAATGCTTACCAGTAAACCTGTTTGTTATTCGTTTGTAATACAATTGTATTAGGTATGTAATGTAATGTTTTAATGCAATAGTAAGTGTAATTATGTTTGAAATTACATCTTAAATGTAAAATTGTAAGAGTAAGGTAATTGTATTGAAATTTTACCTTCAATGTAATTTTTGAGTATACAATGTAAATCGTAATTTAAAATTGCAATGTATCCATAATGTAGTGGTAAATGTAATTGTAATTGAAATGATAATTGAAATTGCATCAAAAATGTAAAATTGTTAGCATATAATGTAAATTGAAATTGTAAATCGTAATATGTTACTAATTCAATGGTGAATGCAATAGTAACAGTAAGAGTAATTGAAAGAGCACCGTGAATGTAAAATTGTATGTATATAATGTAAGCTGTAATTGTAAATTGTAATATGTTCACAAGCGACTTTAAATATGCCGTATAAGCTTATCGCTGTGGTCGGCGGAACCTTTAGAATTACGATGTGATTTAAGATCGTTAACATAAACGCACAAATGCATTATTTCTTATTGAATGGGAAACCATTATAAGAAAGAAAATGATAATGAGTAAAGCTAAGATTTCTATGTATGTCGTGACGAGAGTAATTTAAAATGTGAATTCCAGTCATCATGAGTGTGATTAGAATATCTTACTGCATACTGAAAAGTCCCTCATTTGAGGATCAGGCCTGGCAATTGGTCGTTTTATCAATAATGGAATTCATCAGCATTTTTTCCGTGGCAACCCAGTTTTCAGATGATTTTTTTCCTTGTCCCTTTTTTGATTAAATCGTATTAATCAACATAAAATTTGAAGTTAAACATTGTAATGAATCGCTATGTCGGTTTCTTGACGTATCTGTAATCAGAGTGCTTATATATTCCTTTTTCTGACACATATCTCTAACAATTTTTTAACACATACTGGTATGCATCGTATGTTTAGTAATACTTTAGAAACAAATTACTGATATGGGACTTGGCATAATGATTGCCTCTTTCTTCGACCAAAATAAAATATATTTTAATAATAAAATAAAGATAATTCTAAGGAAATTTTTATTATGTTCAACTGAAATCGAGCAGAAAAATTTGATTCATTTCTGTGCTCTCAACAAATTAATACAGAGTGTTTCAATGTACATAGCAGAATATGATGAAGAAATAATACCCGGATCACAAAATCGGAAGGGCTAAAAGTGCCAAAGAAAAAGAAAATACACCACAGATACTTTTTTCCAATGAAAAGTACTACATGTAAAAAAAAAGATTAAAATTATTTAGATACTTCTTTTTTTTAGGGGGGGGGGGAGAGGAGTCTTTAAAATTAAACCTGACTGCAGAAAACATACAACAAAAGCAATTAAATTGTCAGTGGATGGCTTCTTAAAACTAGAATTTCTGTTTAATTGATTGAGGTATCACAGATGAAGTGAAAAGGAGGAAACAAGTTCTCGCCAGTGTTTGATATTAAAACTAAATACAGAAATAAGCTTAATCCCGGCCGATCTCATAGTATCAGTTTCAAATGCGGATAGAATGTCTGGTTGTTTGCGTTACGAAAAAAGATCATGAGTCGGATAAATTTTAAATACATTCATTTAATAATTTTAAAATGCTTCTTTTAATTTTTTATTGTTGCTAAATTTTTTTTATCTTCTGTGTTCATCCTTTTTAAAATTTTTTCCCTCAATTTTTGGTACTCTATAAGTCTCTAAATTGATTAATTAAGTTTAAAAGACCTTCACGAGACCTCCTCGAGACATCCACGCCCCATAAGTTATTTCAACTCACCCATTTAAAAGAAAAAAAACAACTTTTCGATGTGGAAAAAAGACTGTCATAACATAGTTACGTCAGCTTCCCTTGATTAATTCGTCCTCCGGATGTCCAATTCGTGTATAGAAACGATAGGGTTCGTTTTTCAGGTTGGAGTTGGAGATGTTCGAGTGGACTGATATTGGAGTAGCCACCAACATTAAAAGGGAACCCCAATAAAATAAAAAAAAATGTCTTTGAAAAATAGCGGAAAAGTTCCCTTTTCCATATTTTTGTGAGATGGCTAGAACGGGTAGAACTCTACAAGGGTAACAACAAGGCTCGGTGGAACGGTGGTAAGCATGTGGGTTTTCGTGACAGGCACCAAACTGTTGGAACTAGATGACGGGTGTTGCGTCATACGGTTCTCTTTTGATTAAGGAATAAGTGAGAATGCTGCTTCACGCTCTCTATGACGTCACACGCGCGTGCTGGGGATATTTTTGCATGTTGTATAAGAAGGTGACTCAAAATGCATCTGGCATCTAAACCAACTATCTTAAAAGGAGGCGTTTTCCGTGTAATGTTTATGTGACAGCCGGTTAGAGTGTGGAGCAGTATTGAATAAGATTTTGTAATATCTGTAGTGCCACAATTTGTTCCAGCATAATGTTTATGCGTTAAGTTATATGTTTCAAGTCAAGAAAGTGGAATAAAGGCTTTTGGATTGCCAAGAAAGCTGGTGGTTTTATTGCGTTCTGCATTCATAATTAGGCAAGATCTCATTACTCATCACCAGTATTTTAATACAGTGCAGAAGATTATACATTAAGCAATAAGTAGACCCACTGCATCCTTTATTTAGTCATATAAGTTCCTGCCCAGACCGGCTAAAGTCGGGTAGACTTAGTTTAGTGTCTGAGTCAACGAGTACCCATTTCGGTGGTACCGGGTGGTACTCGATTTCTTACACCAAACACTTTGCGCTGAAGTACCCGTGGTCTCCCTAGAGACGAAACAATGATGTTTTTATGTCCCAGTTCCTTTTAACCCTGCAAAATTACAGTTAAGTGTAGGACACCTATGCTCTCTAAAACGCCTTTAATCACTAAAATTTATTGCAGAGTTTCCCGTGCCCTTCTACTGGCCACATCTGAAACTTTTTCTTATAATTCTCCTAGCAAACTTTTTTTAGTGAGGTCACACCTTGAGACTGTTTCACTGTTTCCCAACTTTGCTGTGCAATTCTATGCCTTATATCTACTCTAAATCTTGAAAGAGAATTTTTAACTGAAATAGTTCGTCAGCAAACGTGTATGTCCTACATTTTCCCTTAAAGCACTCAAATCGACCTCCATTTGGAAAGTGAAATGAAACATTTACAAAACTCAGTAGGCCGTCCAAAAATAAAAAAAAAATCTAACTGTTCGCAACAAGACAACAGCCCATTAACATCAGACCTGAAGGTACAGAAAAATGTTTTTAACGAATTCAGCGCAGCGATCAATATAAAAGCGATCAATCTTTGTAAAAAATAAGTTTTTTTAACATTATGAAATTCCTCATTCATTAATGATGCTGTATTCAAAATTAGAAGAAATAAAATTGATAATTTTCTTTGAAATTCCTGTTATATATATATTTTACTTTGTAAAATAGCAATGTTCTAAAAATATTTAAATATCATTACTAGTAGAAATGATTTCAAAGGACAATTTTTTCATTTAGAAATACACATGCAAGGCTAATTTTTAAATAACAAAATATGTAAAAATACAAGGAATGTGGCAAAATAGGTACACTGTTGTTTTCCTTTTAAGAAATTATTCTGTTTCTGAGAGTTTAGATGCTTTCATACTCTAATTGATTCATTTCCTTATGAAACCAAGTCAAGAACCGAGTACATAAAAATGTGGGAGGGATAGCAGTGTTTCTAGTAGTAGTGTAAGAGTTGGAAATATTTTGACTGATATTACTATTCAGCAGCTGTGTCACAAAAATCTGCGACTGAACTATTAAAATGAATTTAATCACACATTTTATCAGTAACTTTAGCGTGGGTTACATCACATGATGGGGGAGCTTTCAGATGTTGGAGAGAGGAAAATAAGTCGTTCTAAAAATTCGATACCTCAAACATTTTATAATGATAGCATGAGTATACTTCATTGACGCGCAATTGTGAAAACCAATGTATCATTTCTCGTAATTTGTAGGGTTCGCGTGTTGCTCAGATGCAAATTTCTGGTAGCTGCGCAGTGCAGGCCAGTCGAAGTGAGTTCGGAGCAGGTGTCTGGTCTATTTAAGTGACACACGCTGAGTTGGCAAGATCCCAAGAAGGGAGTGGAGATTTGTACGGTAGTGCGTTATGCTATTAGTAGAGATACGAAAGAGTCGAGAAAAGTTAGATTAAAGGTGATAGCGGTACTTAACTGATAGAACACGTATTAGTATTTAGCCTAGGTGGCTGCACGAGTTCGATAGTTATTTCAGAGCCCGATGGTTACGGGTATTGTTAGTGAACGTATATTCTGCCTGAAAGGGTTCGTTACGACTTTAAAGTACAGTTTCTTAGTACCGCAAGTTGCGGTACTGTTCTGTTATTATTTGAAGCCCCAAGTCGGTCTATTTTAGTCTACCTCTACGTAGAAAATAAAAGAATTATTTATATTTATGCCTATTACTTTATAGTGTGCATGGACCGTTAGAGGATTCACAGGGTAAATAAGAAATAGAACCATATAAATTAATATTAATAGGTTAACATTTATTGTAAAGAAAATAAGTTTTTATGAATTTCCGATAAAACAACAACTTGGAATTCGGTTGTTTAGCCTTGATTTTCAAAAGAAAATACAGTAATAAATCCCATTAGATAAAACGCGCATTACATATTTTCACAAAACAAGGTTTCAAAAATCAATGGATGCCCCAAATGTCTATATGGAAGTTATAATAACATTTAATACAACGTATTTCAGTTAAAATGCATTATGTGACAAAGAAAGTTCAATGAAAAATATAGTCCGTCGACCATTATGCTACAATATAATTTCCCCGAATTAACTTCTATTTTATATATTTTACGTCTTAACTTTATTCCCAGCTTGTGAATAATAGATTGCATGCTATAATGAATTATGACTTAATAACTTCATTATAGCATGCTATAATGAGTTATGACTTAATAAGGTTTTTAAAATATACCTGACATTGAAAATATTTCTTTCATATGTATTACGATCATATTTAAATGCAAAGTACATTCAATAGGAAATCCATATATTGCAATGTTTAAAACCCCGTCTGTTCCACTTGTTTTAAGACACATTGTTAACACTGATATCCAATCTGTTCCTGTTAATTCAATTATTTCTATTGTTCACAATAATTAAAATGCATTCTACTTCATACTACATTCTGCCCATTAGTTTAAAAGCCTTTTTTACAAGCAAATGGGCATTAAATTCCAATAACCTTTCTAGTTGAGTTTTAGTATTTTGAGAGAGACAATAAAAAGTGGATATACAGCACTCCAAGCGCTAAAAATAAGTCCCTGCTATTTTTGGACCTCAAAAGCGTTCGGTCGATTGATAACGGGTTTCGTTTATAATAACTTGTTGCCATTAGACGATTCAATAAATTCCTTCCTAAATTGTAAATTGATGTCTTTCTGAGTGGTAGTATATTAATCATTTGCGGGGTTGTATTTTTATCTCGATGTGCAAAAATGTATATTTAAGTGGCATATCTTTGCATTTGTTAATAACATTATCCATGAAATATTCTTTAGGAATATCGACTTTAGAATATTAAGAGTTTTTTTTAAATATGTTCTGATTGGCCGTAAATGCAATCCATAATTTTTTAATAAAAATATTTATGTAGTTATGTAGAAGGATTAAAGGATATTTTAAATGTCGTCAAATATAATTTTTAGCTTTCAATACAGATATTTCTCGACTTACGACCGAGATAGGGGTTGAGACATTGGTTGTAAGGTGAGTTGGTCAAACTTTTTTTTTGTCGTATATGCACACACATACATTTTTTTACTTTCATACGTAATTTAATTAAAATACATTGTATTTAGAAGACATAAATTATTCGTCATCACTACTTATTATGTTAGTACAATCCATTGGTTCAGAATTTGCGACAGAGGATACTTTGAAAGTTTTTTTAACGAAGTAATCCAAGTTTAGTTTGAACAATTTGCATCTTATGTTCCTTGTATATTGTCTGGTAGCAAGCCAGGTTTTCCCGAATATGACGATTTACACTTGTGAATTTTTCTTCATTTGGATCCATTGCTTCTAACTGTTGTAGTCCTTTATTAATATAATGAAAAGCTGAAGCCATTTCTGAAACCAATGAAGGTTTATTTGATTTATCGTGTGGATATCGAAACTATTGCCTCGTACATTTTTATTATTGCGTCATATATTTTTGTAGTATTGCAGAATATTGCATCATATTTTTTTATAAGAATGTAATACAAGCATATTGTACATATAGGTGCGTACTGTACATTCGAGGGACAGCATTTTTGAGAAATGTTTTTGTAATTTAAAAATTTCTGTCGTAAGTGTCTGCGGTCGTAAGTCAAGGAATACCTGTAATTGAATAATGTACTCTTTGCAAGAAGACTTTTTTTACGGTTAATACTTAGTTTTAACCAATAACTAGCCGAGAAGAATGGGATACAAACAATCGTGTATTCTACAAAAATAAAAATATGCATTGATAAAAATTCTCATATCGTATCCAAGGTTAGTAACAATAAACTAAAATTTAACAGGACCAGTCCATTGGAAGCAGGATTCTAATCCGTTTATCCAGACAGCGAATCCAGCGTCTTAACCATACACCTCCTACGAAAATAAGTAAATATGATGTAACAAATTCTAATTCTCAAATACTCCCCTCTGCCATTTTCTTTTAAGGTTGCTGTGTACTATCCCTATTGGATTAGCTCACCTGAATGCTTACCTATGGAGAAAATGTATCCAAGGATTGCTGAGTAGTATTGAAAGATTTTTAAAACAATTGTACACAGTAATAGAGAAAGAAATTTTACACCTTGGGGCATATTTTGTTTTTTTTAAATGCAAATGATATTTTAAAATTTAAATTATTCGGGGGAAAAACTGGTATAGTGTGTTCTAAACACTCAATTCCTTTGGTGAATGAATTTTATAAAATGAATCGTGTTGCAAGGTGCAGAAAAGTTCGAGCTATCTGAAAATACCATTTTTATTGGATTACCAGCATTTATGTAGCTATAAATAGAAGACAAATTTTCTCCATAGGTTTACATTGAGGTGAGCGAATACAATAGGATTACTTCACTGCAGCCTTAAGGTCAGCCATAAGCTATGACGAATCCAGCATTACCTATGATGAGGCCAACACTTTCTATGATTTCCAGAGAGAAAATGGTGAGTTTCCACACAAACGTCGCAGGGTATTAATGCCACGTGTATTAATGCCGCATCGTGCGTGGGGGATACCTTTTCTATAATAACTCTTTCCGATAATTTTCCCTCGCAGTCTGCTAATGGAAATTTATGATGATGAGTGCTACTGTCGTGGCAATCATCCAGGAGGGGGATTTGAACCAGAGTCTGCAGAATTTAACTCTTTCGCCCTGATCACTAGAATGTCTTGGCGGTGAGATACTAGGATTCCTTTCCTCACAATTTTAGAGCAACAAAGACGTGTTAGAGGTGTGGTCAACCATTTTTTTCTATTTTAAAAATTGAATGCGGTAAGAAGTTTCTTGTCGTGTTTGAGGATAGAAACACTATCCTCAGCAGAGTGGGTGCCATTGCCTCAAGTCAGATTGTACTTCTATACGTCACACCCCAGTCCGGTGTACATATGAATACAAGGACATAGAAACATAAATCACCCAAGAAATTTTATTAACAAACGATGACACCGGCGATGAACGATGGGTTTCAGCTTTCCTTTCTAGACAATTATTGCGTCATATATTTTTGCAGTATTGCAGAATATTTCATCATATTTTTTAATAAAAAATATGATGCAATCCTTTTGCCGGCGGAAGACTGACTAGTTCCCCAGAAAAAAACCAAGCCTTATGTGGGAATCAAACCCGCGCCCCCGGCGTGGTAGGCTCATGCCTTAACCACTTAGCCACTGGTCGCCCGGGAAGAAGTTATTAAAGCGAATTATTAATGATTTTTTGAAAATGTATATTTTATACTAAGGATTTAATTCAAAAGATGCCCAAATAGACAGAGATTTTTCTAGAAATTCAAATAAAAAAAACTTGTTAAAAGTTTTTTGTATGAAAGTTTTTCGCGAGCATAATATATTGCTAGCTCTTACTCGATTATGTCCCAGACTTCCGGAAACAATTTCGAATACCCAAGGGTACATTTTTATTCCAAAATCTCGGTTATTTTAAACCCTAAGTACCGAAATAAAAGTTGACACCAAAGACAATTCCAGTTCTCAAAATGCCTGGCATTTTTCCAACGTTCTTTCATGGCGCAAAAAAAAAAGACTAAAAAAATACTAAAGACGAATCGCTGATGACCATAAATGCTTCATGGTCATCATCCTTTTCGTCCCGAGAAGTTTAAATGGTGTTCGAGATATTGGCGAGCACACAAAAATGTTATTGCGAGAGTTAGACTGGGCGTTTAATGAATTCTTAATGGCGCAAAGTTTTCGATATGGGTGGAGCAAATTTTGCCACCTTTGTATATTTCATATGGCGCATAAATAATTCTGAGCGGCCGAAAGTGATGAATGGGATAATCTAATTTCTGAAAATGCCCCCCCCCCCCCTCCCCCTCCGAAGAGAAGTGCAAACAGCATAAAATGTCTCAGAACTGGGCTTGGTTTGATCATTACCAACTTTTCAAATGCTATATCTTTTTATGATTTATGATTTTAAGGGTTGTTTTAAGAAACGCATAAATGTTTAGGAAATGATAAATGATAAGGATTATGATAAAATGATAGTGATAAAAGAATGATGAATATGGTAGTGATAAAAGGAATGCAAAAATATCTATATTTAATTTTGTATAATGTTCTAATTATGATTAAGCTGTATAAATAATCAGCAGCAATATAACGCAAAGTATAGAAAAAAAATTTATTTATCTACATTTATCAGTTAACAAATTTATTGAAATGATGGGATTTGACATGAGAAAATAATATAAAACATAAAGGAAAGGGTTTTAAAGAAATTACCGAAAGTACTTTCGGAGAAAGCCCCTCGAAATTTCAAATATTTACTTAATGAAGCATAAAGATGAGTTCAAATATGCTTCTCTGAGTTACAGTGTGTTTAATATTATGCCTCTCTTCCTTTTATATTTTAAATAAAGAAAAACATTTTTCCATTCTCATAACGATCATTGGAGTCTTTTTTCCCAAATCTTCCCTTAAAACACTCTTTCTTTTTGAGGCTATCTGAAAACCAAAATCATGACTTAAATTAACATTCCAACATCGTTTAAACGCCCGATATCTATAACAAGTGAAAAAATGAGACCTTACCCAAGAAACATTCCTATTAGTTCTAATGCAAAATGTTTCCAAATCTGTATTTAGTGAAGGTTACTTCACATGCTATCACCAACATTGGCTAGTGATATTTCTGGCCAAGGGTCTAAAAAATTAAATGACGCACAGAGCAGGGAAAATTCTGGATGCCCTATATTTCTATCATTCTATCTATCCCACCATCTATTTGTTCACACGCAGTGGCGTAGCTAGGGGGGTGCGGTGGGTGCGGTCCGCACCGGGCGGCACATATTTTGGGGCGGCATATTTTTATTTAGTATTAGAAGGCCCTCTTGATCTACTAAAATTTATTCAACAGTATAGAGTGGAAAATTCTGCACCCAACATTGTAATTTTGCTAAGAATTTTTTTAACAATTGCTATCAGTGTCGGTAGTTGCGAAAGGAGCTTCTCCAAATTGAAATTAATAAAAAAATTATCTTCGTTCCACAATGAGAGATTTAAGACTACAAAATCTTGCAATATTGTCTATAGAACAAGAAATTACAAATAATATAAATTTTGAGAGCATTATACACGATTTTTCAACTATGAACGTTAGAAGAGTAAATATATAAATATGTTTTGTTTACATACACACATGTGTACAATTTGTTTATCCAAAAGAAATTAAATTATTTATTTTTATTTATAAATATAAAAATATAAAATAAACATATTTTATGGAATTTTTTTTATAATTAGGTATATGTTTCGTCTAATAGGTGGGGAAATTGCGACCTCCGTAAGTTCCTTGTGGTCTTTATAAAAGTTGCATTTGCAGGTATATTAACTTAAGCGGCCTCCTTTATTACTGCCTAATTTAAATATGGCATCCAATGGCAAAAAAAGTTCCCCACCTATAGTTTGTCTCCATAATAATAATTATTATTATTATTATTTTTTTTTACCAATGCGGAGGCACTTGTATTCAAACATTGGCCCTTACTACGCCGCAGTTTTTTACTGTCCATTTTATTGTGGGGGCACCATATAGGCGGACAGCATTACCCCCATAATAATTATTTATTTATGCTTGTTAATTTATAAAAACCACCAATTGATTGACTTAGAAAGGGCGGCAAATTGGAGACCGCCCCGGGCAGCAAAAGTTCTAGCTGCACCACTGTTCACACGGAGCATTCTTGTCGAAATGTTCTTAAATGCAACCCACTGAGAGAAAGACTTCAGTATTAGCGATAATTATTAATTCTACTCCCAAGTTACTTCTAAAGGAGAGATTATTGAAAAAACTATTTTGTGAATGTATTTTGGATCATGAGAACTAAACCCGCGTTCTTTTCCATCAACAGTCAAAAGTAGCGAGACACCTTCAATTTGCTCATTGCGCATTCACTTCGTGTGCCATTTGGCATCATCGTATTTCTGCTTCTTCCTAAATAGCGGCGCTCAGAGATCAACATTTTCCACCCGGTAACAAAAGATAATAGGAACTGATGAAGCTGAGTACACTAAGCACAACTTGACAAAAAGACACCTAAAACTATTTCTACAGTCGGAATGCAAAAGTTGACAGATCGTTTGGAAAATTATGCAGAACTGAAAAATGGTAATCAAGTAAAATTATAAGCCTGGGAACTTGAAGGGAAACGCATAATACTCAATCTATATGAGAATTAGGCCGTCTGCACACGGAGCAACTCCAAAGAATCTGATAACTGACTCGAATCACAAACCAGTCCGTGATGAGTGGTAACCTATGTAATTGAATGGAGCCACGCACACGGCGCAACTGGTTACAAACCCGGTCATTGTTGGTTACAAACCCGGGTTTGTAACCAGTTGTGCCGTGTGCATAGCTCCATTCAATTACATAGGTTACGACTCATCACGGACTGGTTTGTGATTCGAGTCAGTTATCAGTTTCTTTTGAGTTGCCACGTGTGCAGACGGCCTTAGATTGTAAAACCTTTTTTAGACGATTGGAGACGAAATTTACCAATATCTTTTCGGTAAAAGAACGTTATGAAAGTTTTTAAAAGTTTAGACGTAATATGACAACGGTTTAATTTTTCAATAGTTTATTATGTGTTTTAAGCATGTTGATATATATTTTTTGATTTATAAAATGGCATTTCATAGAATGACATGCTAAAATTTACTCACTATGTAGGAAATTTAAGTGCTAAAATAATAAATACCAAATGAAATTAGATAGTTTGTTTTTGAAAACAATAACTAAAGTAGAATATATAAAAACATAACTATGTTAAAAAAATTACTATAACAAATGTAAGTTTTCCAGCTCTAAACACTTGATGCAAATTACTTGATGCAAAATAGTTATACAGATGTGCACTTCCACACATATCTGTTTATCAAGTTTTTTATGCTGTTAAATTATTTCTCAACAGAAAAGTTCTGTTACTGCAGAATAGTGTATGAGGTCTGAAAAAAAAATTCTACTGCATCACGCAAGAAATTAAGTAAACTACGTTTTTTACTCGTGTATGTTTCTTTTAATTTGAATTCTTTTCAGACGTTATTTTTAATGAAGCTCCACTTCATTTTCTACCAGGAAATTCCAGTTAAGGCTATTTTTGATGCTGTTATCTTTTTTGAGTGTTGACTATGTTTTCAAGCATTATTTGTACTCGGTAAGTTCCAGATCTCATTCAATACTTGTATCTATAAAACAGACAAAACTAATATTCAGAAGAAAATGATACCTTTGGCATCATTCATGTTTTGAATATTTTTTATTATGTTACTCAAAGGATGTACAACAAAGTAGGAATTCTCAGAAAAATTGATAAAGTATCAAGCTGAGTAAGTGTAAACTGCAATGATGCTTTATAAAAGCGATTTCTCAAAGGAAAATTCTTTTAACCCTCAAAAGATACAGTGGGGGTCGGATCCGACCAAAGGGAGTGTCTTCCCCCTCCCGTACTCTCCCATCTCATTGCAAGAAATCCAGTTTAGAAGGAACCCTTCCAGATAGACCTATTAGACGACCCTACTACTAGATATAGGAATAAGTATATACGAGTGTTGAAAAACATTATTCATGATCACTAGTCATTTTTAAAATTTTTTATTTCCGATTTTTGAATTTTTTATTTCGATTTTGACGGCCGAAAATGTCAGTATATATTATTTTTTACATTTTTGTGTTACATACTAGACCTAATACAGTGGAATCTCGATCGATCGTTTTCTAATCCATCGTTTTTCCGTATGTGTCGTTCATTTTATCCAGTCCCAACGATCATATTGCTTTGTTCTGTTTCCGCATCTATCGTTTTCCCGCATTTATCGTTCATTTCAATCGGTCCCTTCGAAAACGATAGATCGAGATTCCACTGTATATACAACATTCTATGCAAATTCCAAAGAGATTTTCTATGTTTAGCGAAATTACAATCCGTTGGTCATTTTTTCTACAAAAAGGGTTTTATTTCATGCAAAATATCACCAATAAATGTTATTATGCAACAAAGATGTTCATTGTGTACTTATGTTTACATAAAACCTCATCAAAAAAGAGATCGGGTCGCATCCGACCCGACTGTACCATCTATTTCGTCTCGAACCACTGTGCCGTTTGAGGGTGAAGGGGGTCCGGGACATATTTAAAAAAAAAATTATTTATTGAGTTAAAATTTTGAATTTTTTTGTGACGGTTAACCATATAATTTGTAAACAAAATCACTTCATAAAACTTCTCAAAATGTTTTTAAGAATTTAAAAATTTAAAAATTAGTGGGGAAATTTAAAATTGTTATAACTCGAAATATTATACGTCGAATTTCAATTATATTTCATTTAATTAAATAGAAATATGTGAGTTTAATTTTGATTCAGCATTTTTTAAATATTAATTTTAAAAAAATTAAAAATATTTATATTAAAAATCACAAAAAAATAACGAAACATATTTTTAAAAAATCATATTTTCAAAACTAAACATTTTTTCTAAATTTACAGGATCACAATTAAAGTAAAATAGTTGAAAAAGACATTTTCCAAGTTTCAACCATTTATCTTTAACAGTTCTTGACTTATAACAATTTGAAGACGAGAAATGGGGAAAAAACCCATCATGCAGAAAAGCGCACATGTTTAGACAATGCTTAGCTACTATTAGAATGTTGCAAAAAAAAAAATAATAATTTCTCCTGTTCTAATTAATTTAGACACATGATTTAAACGTCATTTTAAGAGTAAAAGAACACAAAAATGTTTAATGCAATAAATTTTTTTTCGAAAATTCGAACAATATTGTGTCCTGGACCCCCTTAATGTGGAAACATTCTAGAGGGAGGAGATCTGTATTTACATCTCAGGCTAGAAATTAACCAATAAAAAAATTCATTTTGATTTCAGTTATTGTTAATGTACTTTTAAAAAGGTAGAATACACAGCAGTTGACTTTAAAGCAGGGGATGCTCGTTTAATGCTCTGAATAAAAATCAGAGAAAACAAAAATTGCATAAATTTTGTATAAAGGATTCATTTAACGAAATAATTGACAGTAATAATCTGAGATCGCCAGATGGCATGCCTTAAACGGCAAATCTAGTGTCCTTCGTATTTACAGTTTGTGTTTTGTCCTCGCTTAGTTATTATCAATATTATCAAAGATATATGCATCTCCCGAAAAATGTAGCATAAAAACATATACCAAAAATGCAAAGGTTACAGATTTTACAAGACATTTTCATCACACAGTTCTCAGGAAATATGTTGCTTCGTGACTTTGCGTACTTTAGAGCTTAAATAAATATATCCACTCTTAATGATAAAATATCATTAAGATGGTCAGAAAGTCATATCATAGGTTAAACGGATCGATGTTCATGAGAGAAACACTTAATAGCTAAAGTTAACATAAACTTTAAAGATCAGAGGTCACTAATTGCTATCAAATGAAGTTTTATGAGCTATTATTATGTCTATTCCGGAGGCCAGAATTTTGCAGACAATACGGTATTTGTGTTATAGTATAATATGAGGAATTTATGTCAGTGCTAAACTAAACTTTTTCCTGGTTCTGTCCAAGTTTTAGTTTGGAGTACCTTATTTTCAGTAAATAAGCAAAAGTATAGCAATTTGTTAATTACACAGCGTTTTAAAAATAATTTTGCATTAATTATCATTTTTAGTGCATCAAAAGCTAATTTTATAATCGCATATTTCTGACTTTTATTTCCTGCTCAACCAACGCAACTGAAACATTGTAATTTGAATCAATAATTATTCAATCAAAATTAATTTAATCAATATAATCTGTAAAGAACTTCTAAAAAAAGCGAAAAAACAAATAGAGATAAAGATAAAAAACTTCTTAATAGCAGAGGGTCAATTTTATAATGTCATTTTCATATGTTTAACTACACATGCAAATATACATTAAAAATAAAAGAAAACTGTTTCCTAAAAATTCCTCAACGAAACCTATCACGTCCTAATACCCGTAAATGAAAAATTCTATTAACATTTTCACTACATTACACATATGTAAGAGTAACGTATGTATGTATAATTTACAGCATATATGTATAATTTACAGTAAACCAGTAAGGAAAGAGAGGCTATTGAAAAGAAGGTAATACTTATTTCGTGATCTTTAAGAACTTTATTATTAAGTCTTTAAGAAAGAAAATTTCGCAACTTACGTTAACACCGCAAAGAAAGTACTAATAGAGATGTGATATAAATATTTGTGTGCTATAATGCATTTCCATGCCTGGAGGAGTTTTCTAAACGATCGCTAAAACCTCTTTAAAACCACGAACTAATTACTTTGACATAAATCTGTTACCAAAATTTAATTTTGTTATTTAATGAGGGTTATAACTGGAAATCTTTTCGGAAGAAAACAAATATTATAATGGAATCAAAGAGGCTAATAATACTAATTTTCAATTTTTTTTTCTAATAGAGCAGGAGCTACCATGTGGAAATACTTCGGCCCGTGCCATTAACTTTGTTGGCTACTTTATAATCACCTAACAGGTAAACAAACTTTGTCTCCCTATACGGGGAAAGCCATGGAATATCCACAAAATGGAGATTCAAACCAGGCCCACGTGCATATAAAGCATGCGTTGCTCGCTATTTTAAATTGTGCGTGACTGCTTCTACCAAGCATTCGCTGAAAAAAATATATAGTTACAGAACTAACATGCATCTTTATTTCTGTCTCGTTTATTGGACGTAACCAAACTTAAAAGATATTTACCTTAACGTTACTGGAACAATTTTAACTAGGAATTTTCTATTTGTAATTCAAGTCAAATATGCCAATATTTTTTTTTCTAGCGAAACAAGCATTCGTTAAGAAAAATATATAGTAACAGAACTAACATGCATCTGTATTTATGTCTCGTTTATTGGACGTAACCAAACTTAAAAGATGTTTACCATAACGTAATCGGAACTATTTTAACTCGGAATTTTTGTATTTGTAATTCAAATCAAATATGCCGATAATTTTTTTTTCTAGTGGAGGCACGTGTCATGTAGATATTTACCTGTAATTCACAGCAGTTTTCTGGCCATTTTATTATGGGAGCACTATATACGCGGGCCAGCATTACCCCCTATGAAGGGACGACACAAACGAAGGTATTTTAGTGGCGCGACGCCGGTATTCGATCCAAGCACACTCTGCTAAGAAAACCAGCACGCTGTACCACAGGGACGCCACAAGCCCGTTTCATACAATAGTTTAGTTTGGCATTAATGCCTGGGATGTTGTTCATATGAAATCAGTTGAAATAAGGAATGCCAGATATAGCAATTTTACACATTTTATTTAAGCTCAGCAATAAAGTATAGTACTTAAGCTTAAAAACAGAAACTAAGAGAATAATAAAATTATGGGAGTCCTCATATACTTTGATTCTTTTTTGTAAAAATCACAGAGCAGGACTTAATTTCTAGTTAACGCATACGAATAATGTAAAACCCAATTAAAAGCTTCGCTGAAATCTCTTTTAATTGAATCCACCATATTTTGAGCCTTGAATAGGGCAAAAATTTCAGTCATCGGTGGATTCTGAGAACATCTTGGTGGTAATATAAAGGCGCTTTAAGGAGTTTCGGCAGTTATCCGACCAATAAAAAGGAAAGCGAACGGATATCATTTATTCATGTAAATTAGGTCGAGATTAAAAGGATGATTTCTATGGCCCTCGGGGTAGAAAGCAAGCAAGTAAGAGGAAAGTTTTTTCCTGATAATTACTGAAAGGACATTTTTTAGGGGTGATAAATGGAAATTACTCGAACCAGATAATGATGAAATTTTTTAGGTCAAACAAAATATAATCAAGGAAAAGAAGTTAAAGAAATTAAACTTATAAACAACAGAAACAGATAAACTTGAAATTAAAACTCTCCAATTTAATAACTTAGAAAAACAAAAGAGTGTGTGTTTTTAAGAAAACATAGACAAAACATCTATTTTTGTGTAAGTATTTATCAATATTCTTTCACTGGATGGAGACAGACAATTTTGTTCCATATCTGAAAGAATCTAGAACCTTAAGTTCTATTAGAATCCTCTAGTTAAAGATTTTTACATATATTATGTACATAAATTATCAGCTAATATCACCATATTATTGTTTTCAGTGTTATTAGGCGTTCCGTTTAAAGCCGATGTGATATCAATTTTAATAGTTCACTTTGGTGCGTAACTAAAATTTATAGTGAATTTTTTTTTTCTTTTTAAAAAGATTAGATGAAAAACTGATGTTTGAAAAAAAATGTTTGAATATTTATTTTCCTGACGATTTTTATATTTTTTATACACACACACACAAAGCAAGCATATATATATATATA
>OU015491.1:35186309-35238809 GCA_907164885.2 Dolomedes plantarius
GTCCAGAGCTATCTGTTGGCCATTTTTTGAATTTTATTTTGTGGTTACAATAAAACCCCATGTCATTCCAAGCATGTGTGTCAATTTTTACCTCTCTACCTACATTATTCCATGAATTATTACTTTTTAAAATGTATACTCATTTTCTGATCACCCGATATTAATGCTCTTTAAGCCGAAAATTAAGATCAAATCCAGTTTCTTCATTATAGCAATGGCTGCAGTCACACAGAATCAAATATTTATCCTTGCATTTATCATGAGGGACAGGATGTTTCAAAGAACTGAACTGTAGTTTATTGGCCAGTTGCAAATAACGTTAAAACTGGATCAAGCAAAATAATTAGAAATTTTGTAACAAAACGTGGGAAAAAAGGCATTACAATTATCATTATGACTGTGAAAATACCTTCTATATCGTAAACTTCAACGAGGACATAAACTTCATTTTGGATCTCAAGCAACCGAAAAGAAACTGTCAATAGCCATCCAATAAAGTCATTGGTCTCGAACCACAATTGCCAAAAAAACCTCTAATTTAGAGACTTTTTGTTAGGTGTAAACAGCTATGGGATATGCGGATGTGCTGATGGAGTTTTCATTAGTGAGCAAATATTATTATCAAAGATCAGTTATTAGTAGAGTTTCGTAAAACTAGGTCCACCTTTTATGTACGTGTGTGTGTGTGTGTGTGTGTGTGCTGAGGGAGGGGGGGGTAATTTAAGATGTGCTCGTTGTTTGTATTTTTCTCTGTTTACAAACTTTCCTCCAACTTTTTGTTATACTTTGTAGCAACCATCGAAAATTTTCTGGAAAGTATATGACAAAAGATATCCGAAATAAAGCGTCCTAACATACGCGGGTGAGCTAATTTTGAGGATCAACTAACCGCAAATGAAAAGCCAAAGGTTTCGTTCTCGGTCGAGGTATCAATCAGTTTGATTTGGAGAATTTTTATTGACAGCTAAAAATTCACATGATAAAAATTTGGAATGGATAAATATCCCAAAAATTACTTACATAGAGCAATTTAACGTATTGTGTCAATGGCGTCTCAAAGAAAAAATTGAAGAAGAGCTGTCAGAATGAAATATCCTCATAAGTCGAGGTAGTTTAAACGAGACAGGTCACGTCTAGAGGTGAGAATATCCGGGATTAATATGTAGCCATGGCAGTCGATTACATTCCAAGGAGAACGTTATCACGTGACCGTCTAATCGATTTGTCATATAAGTCCTAGACATAACAAAAATTTAAAATTATAGATAGTTATCACACTTTATTTCAACGACAAATGCTAGCAAATTGATTAAGTGGGGATGCCACCATGAGTAGTTATGTCAGTCCCATCATTAATCTAAAAAAGCTTGATCACCCTACCGTATGGCTGCTATACAATTTATTATCAGTTAATGTAACGAATCTTCGTTTATCTATGTGCTGGCAAAAATTCCCCAAGTTTTTCTTAATACATAGATTATACCACTGACTTCAACAATTTTTGGTGTTTTATCGCTAAAGCAATCGGTTAACTCAAGAACTATCTAGAAGTCATTGCTATCGGTATATCCATATTATTTCCTACGGTCAGGAATCTCTGTAAAGAGCAATTACTAAGGAACGGAAATCGAACTTGGATTTTAGTTTCGATATCAGTATTTTGCCAGTTGAACTCTCCCTGGTGTGTCAAGAACTCTCATTGTACACTTGTAATTTTATGAAAACATTTATAATAAACATCGTTGTTAGAAATATGCAACACTTCAGTAATAAATTCCAATAGCTTTGTTTAAAAAAAACAAAAAGAAATTTATATTTGTTAAAGAAAACAGTTGCAATTAAGTATTTTAAAGCTAAACATCTAAATTGGGTTGGAAAGTGAAACACTGAATATATTTTTCTGTTAAACAATTAACAATTTTAAAATGATAGCCTTAAAACATCGCCTCATTTTCATTTTCTTTTTGAAATCACTTATCGACCGAATAACAATGAGTCTCACTCAGTTTTAACAAGGTATCAACGGGATAAATGCTTAATTATTACACAAAATTTTCCACTGAACTAAGTATATTGAATTCAGTTCATTTTACGCTCTGTAAAGCACTAAGATTGCTAACAATCAACAGTTCACTGAATCGGTTAATTTGGTGCTTGAGAATGCCATGTTTGAAGAATTCCCTAATTACAAGATGAACAAGAACTTAATTTAAACGCAGGTTAAACTTGTTGGGAATATCCTGTAGCAATAGACTCATTAGCTGTAATAAATTCGCATTTAGAGAAATTTCAAAACTTCTTATTCTTTCAACTGTAAAACACAGGAGTTTTATCGCAGAAAATATCACCGAACCTAAGTTAATGTTTATCATTTTATCTCGCATTCACACAGTTTTTAATAAATTTATGCTTCATTTTTTAGTATGGTAACATATTTTTATAAACAACGAAGGCGAACAGAGTGAGGTATAACGTATTTTGTTCGCTGGCAGTTTTTGAAAACTTCACCGTAAATAATCATATTTTTGATGCCAGAAATAAATTGAGATAGGTAAATTCATCAACAGGAAATTTTGTGAGTGCATTTTAGTAGATATGTTGTTAATTTTAATAAATAGGGTAGGCTCCTACAAAAAATACACAAACTCACTTTATATGAACATTACCTGATGATCTAGACACATATCAACTGTAGAATACAGTTACATTGCAGAATTTGACATTTAATGACAGCTCATTTCTACAAATAAGAGTGGATAAAGGATTATTTCATTATTTATGAACTAATCCTTTGTTTGTTGCCTTTGGTATGAAGCGTGTTCAACAAAGTGGTGTGAATTAATTAAAAACCCTTTTAAATATAGGCTTCGGAACTTTCAGGGTAAATAATCAAAGCAATAGGACGATGCAAAAGGAAACAATTAATTCTCCTTCCTTTCATTAAAGCGTATTTTGCGTGTATCAATTGTCTGATATTGTAATAAAAGCGCTTTGAATTAGTACTGTTTGTGCAAATAAGATCCACTTTTAATCTGTAATTTGTATTCTCCCAGATAGCAAAGCACTGGCGCTTTCTAAAGGTACTGTATGGAACATTTTTAATAACGGATATGTGAATATGTGATTTTTTTTTAAAGCTGCAAAACCTAACTTGGTTTTGCACTATAATGCATCATGAACAAGAAAAAAAATGTTTAATAGCAATCGAAGTGGCACCAATTTTACATTTCCATCAAGAATATGTAGAAATAACAGTCCTCGTAAAGTCATAAGAATGCTTCTTTTGACAGGGAAAATAAGCATTTTAAATTTATTTTAAAATAACAGAATGTTTCTTTTTTTACAGAAAAAATTAATTAAAAGGAAGTAGCATATATGAATGTGAAATTTTCATAATTTCAAAGAATTAAATTTAAAAGAAAAAGACAGGTTTTTAATATATTATTTCAAACGCACATCATTTTTTTTTTCTTTAACTAGATAGAAAAAAATTTTCTACAAATGTCTATCTAACAACGTCAAAACTGTTGCACAAATTTCACGAAATTTTGCTTCTTCTTGCCTTCAAATAGCCTTTTGTCAACCAAGATATTTAAGCATAATTATGTGTTTTTACAGTATACCGTATGAATTAATACCACAGTATGTTTGAAAGCATAAAGGACCCATTCAAGAGTTGTTAATGATTGTGAATGTTGATACAAACGAAACAAAACGTTGAAAAAACTTGTTAAGCAAGTTTATTCTCTTTCTTGGGAATTATTGACATAAAAATAAATAAAATGAAATATATCTCCTATCACACATATAAAAATTTTGTTTCAGGATATTTGATAGTGTTTCAGGATGTTCTATGCTTTGTGAGAAATAGTGCTTGACCAGGACACAAAACCAGACTGCTAACAATAAGGTTGTAGGTTTTTAAAAAAAAGAGTGCCTTTCGTGAACTTCTGTATATGTACGAAACAAAGGAGTTATTTAGCTTAGCCAACTCTTCTCCCTAACAGCCGTAATTTTAATCTACCTGAGAATTGACTTATTGATTGACTATTCCAGGTTATTAGTTTTGATTATAGCTCTGCAACTGATCATTTCCAATAACTAAAATATTTGCTTACGAACGTGAAATACTCACATTATTTCAAACACTGTTCAGTAAAAAATTAGTTTCCGATTTTCTCTTGCTAACGAAGCCTTAGATATTTTATAGATACGACAAAATATACTTAAAAAGATTATGATCATATCAACTATTGAGTACCTTGTAATGACACTTCATCATTACTCCATGATACACAATAATCACCTAATAGATGATCGTTGCAATAGCTGATGATAGATGATCATTAGTATCACTACACAGAAAATCATCATGATAATTCACGTAAAGTAATTATCAAAAGGTAGTCATTATAGATGGTGATCATCACACATGCTACATGGACCATACTGTATGTCGTCATAAAAATATTTATCAGATAAGGGAGACCTCATA
Source organism: Dolomedes plantarius (assembly GCA_907164885.2). Taxonomy (NCBI): domain Eukaryota; kingdom Metazoa; phylum Arthropoda; class Arachnida; order Araneae; family Dolomedidae; genus Dolomedes; species Dolomedes plantarius. The sequence continues at coordinate 35,190,805 of OU015491.1, forward strand.
CAATTTAATTAAAAAAATAGAAATACGACGACAAATGGAGTAAAAATGATTGCATGCAAACAAGTTTTACATCATATCCTCCAAAATGTATGTAAATACTGATTACTTAAATTCAAAACATGCAACATAATTAGCATACTGATATACAATTTTTAATTTTTAAGGGGACAAGATACTAAATATGATTTTTAGTTTCAGTATCAGTCCCCTTAAGGGGACTGATAATAAAACACGATTTTCCAGAATACTGCGATAAAGTATGATTTCTATCTTAATGTTGACAATTACCTAATTTATTCTCTTCAGACTGTAAACTTTAAAAAAAGTTTCTTGAAATATGCATTTGTTTTGTAGAAATCCTTACTTCAACTCTGTATGATTATTTTAATTTCCAATACGTTTAGCATTAACGCATATTAGGGTAAGTGTCCCAAATATCGCCCCTGTGCCTAATATCGCCTACACGTGTTTCTAAAGTATGATTCGCGCTATGTATGAGAAAATGTAGTAACTTCTTAGTTCTGGGTCTGTATTAACAGCGGCGATAGCGACAACGCTCTTATCACTGACAACAGAAACTATATGGCCTCTGAAGTTGTTTTGGCTATTGTCTTAGTAAACTTTGACTCCAAAGAATCAGAATCCAGTGAATGACCAAGTAGATACATCCAAATTCTAATTTTTCTTATACCATTTGAAAGTGCATTAAACAGAGACTTTGATAGCAATGCCTTTTAACAGGTGCTCCTAATTTCGCCTGCTTGGTGGTAAGCAGAGGTAGGCGGTAGCAGATGTAAGCAGGGGTAAGCAGAGGTAGGCGAACAGAGGTAGGCGATATTAGGAACCGCTCTGGAGTTCCCTGGAAATTTCAATTTTTCCAATTTAGCTACATAACTTAAACTGGCACTGGTTTTGGAGCTGGTTGATCTCAGGATACGAAAGGAAATAGTTCTTAGGAATGTTTTTTGAGTTTCCAGCCTAATCAGAAACTAAAAAGTGGATGAAATGTCGAAAAAAAAATTTAGGGTAGGCGATATTTGGGACACTTACCCTAATATATTTTATTTAGAAATTCTATTTGTATGTACTTTTCCCTCCAATCTCCATAACCTTGTATTCCAGTTTAAGATTGTGATGATTTCTGATATTTTGGATGGACTGAAGATGATGCTTGATTTGTATTTTTTTTTTCTAATGTAGAGGCACTTGTCGGGAGACATTCGCCTTTTGTTATTCCCCAAGAAGTTTTTTTCTGGCTACGTCATGATGGGAGCACCAATGCAGGTGATCCAACATTGCTCCCTACGAGGGGTTAACACGGTAACGATCAAGTCTTATTCGGGATTTTTATCCAAGCACCCAGCATGGAATCTCACGATAATAGCCACTGTACCATGTGGGCGGCTGTTTAAGTATATAAATTATATTATCTTGCAGAAAAGGAAGAAAAGAAATCAGTTTAATTAATATTTCACGTTACACATTACTCAAAACATATTAAATGATATGATTATATCTAAAAAACACCTTTATTTAGTGAGCAGTTCTTCAACATATCTGTTGTTGTTGATAAAAACTAACATTTCGAGTATAAAAAATGAGGTCAGAAATTGCAAAAAGAAGAGACAAAAAATTATTATTTAGCAACTATTAAATCATGGTTATTAAGTTAAATCTATCCAAGAAGTTATAACTTAAACCTTAAGTTTCCAGATAATTAATAATATTCAATATTAAAGTCTGTAAAGATTCAAACTTTTGGTAATCAATATAAAAATGATAAATGTTATTTATATGTATTTTTTAATACACTGAAATTATTCGTTTTTTGTCTATAAATCTGTAACGTGTATTCAAACATCAATTTTCATAAAACAAATGTCTAACGGAAAGTAGTCGAAATCCGTTTTTATATTGAGGTATAACTACAAAATCAGTTTTTATATTGAGGTACGATAGACATTCAAAAGTACAGCATTCTAACTTTCTATTAAAACTATAAAAGGAAGATTTTATATTTTAAATAACTGCAACCATTCAGTGACTTCTTGCCATAAAATTTGTGCACTGTTTTAAAATATCAGTTTCACAATGAAGTTAGAAATAAAATAAAGTTTCTGCAATCAATTAAATGGCAAAATCATGCTTTTTTCTTCTATATATAAAGATATTCCAAAGTAGAGGAATACAAACTTTAAATAGTCAGAATAAAATGAAGATGAAAGAAAATATAATAAAAAAAATTATACTTATGGTTCTGTGAATACTTAATATAATATAACCATAACTAAAAAATATTTATATTAAAATTTAAAATATATATTATCATCTACTTTATTAAATTCAAATATTTTTTGTATTTCTTTTAAAGTCTTTACATCAGTTAGAGAAGAATAATTTCTACGAAACTATACGGAAATACAAAACAAACTGTTACGGCATTACTTAGTAATATCAATAAACCTTCATACGTGACTCAGAAAAACGAACAGCATATTCTGATCAAAATGGAGATTGAACTATTCATAGAGAAAAGGAAATAAAATTGGAAATCTCTCTTTGTAGAGCTGGAACACAGATTGCGAATATAGCTATAAAATTTGGTGAGATTAAATTCGATCTATTCTTTTTTTTTTGAAAACCAATTCAGAGGTAGAGCATTTTACGGAGATTTTACATGATGCTTCAAAATGGAAGTGCTCCAACGATAAAATTGAGTTTTCAAAAGATGGTTGTAGGAATCAAAAAAATGGAAATCTGGATTGATTCTGAATACAAGGAGAAATTTCAACATTCATTACTACACAAGAATTAAAAAAATCTTTAGCAATGAATTTCAGTGCAAGAATTCCTCGAAAAGTATTCAATAATTTGAAAAATATACCAAATAAAGTAAAACCTCCAATTCATCCCTAAGTTGCTTAAAGAAGTAATCATCTAACTAGTATTCTTCATTAAAATTTGTAGTTAATACATTTAAAATACTTCCGGACCTTTGAAATGCCTAAAAAGCTTTCATTTTCTTATGGCACGATCTTTTGAGCTAGAATCCTCGAACAGCAGTCGGTTCTTTTATTTTAATGCGTAAAATACAGAACTGGTTTTATTCCTTTTCTCGAATAGATTACGAAAAGAAGTTTAAGACATTTTAAAAGAAAGACTAAAGTTAAAATGGAAAACGAAAAACAACTGGAATTAATTCAATTTCAGATGAAATTGCATACATTTTCGGAGTACGGGATAAAAAAATGTCAACGGCTAAATTCATGTTAAAGGAAAGGTTATTTAGGGCATAGCGTACATACTGACAATATCCAGTTTTCCCCGCATTGTGATAGTTGAATGAAACAAGAGATTCTAAAGCCGAAGAGAAAGAGGCTACTTAAGTTTATTAAGAACATCAGAACGTATCGTTACTTGTTCATTGACCTAATACAGTACTACAAAATTGAAGATATTGTATTTTCCCTGAAAGAAGAATTAGTAGTTAATTTCTAGAAACAAAAGTTTGAAACTAATAACTGAAGAAAAATCAGAAGAAATTTGTCCATTGCATCAAAACCACATTCCCTCTATTATCAATTTTGATTTGAGATAGGTTTATGTTCTATGGTATCCCATTTCCTTTTTATCCGTTAGAAAAAATGGACTCCTAGACGACTTTATACCATAGGAAGTGGTTGAAGATTGAAGCAAATACTTTCCTCAGCATCAGAATCACAATCTATCCGTTTTTCAAGTTCTAATGGCATGGAAAATTTGCATGAATACAATTCTTCAATACAGCATCTTATTCTACTCTTTAACAATGAAAAAATGGTATTTTCAGAAAAAAATGTTTTTATTGAGATTTGAAAGAGTAATTAGTTGAAATTTTTCCATAACAATAAAATCAATCTTTATAAATATTGATGGCATGCAGAACAGAACGTATTTAATAGCCGTCAAAGCAATATAAATTCATCATACCAACAACATATCCAATATATGGGATGTGGCAGATTCTATTCAGTGATTTACTTCTTCACACACCAATTTATCGTAGACACTGTGGACATTGTATCCGATAACTTCGACTTTAATCAAAATGTTTTTGCCTTACTCATATTATTACTTATTTTCTTAAGTTACCTATGTTTCTCCCTTAATTTAAATAAATGTTACAAACTTTTTTTTCTAGGGAAAATTATAGAAAATCCTGTAAACCTTAGAAATGTTTTTGCCTGTAAGAATACTGAATAACATTATTGCATTTTATATTAATATAAAATTATTTCAAGAATTCCAATAAAATTATTTCAGATAAATTATTATTTCAAGAAAATTATTTATAATTAAATAATTTTATATTAATCCCTGGATATTTCTGAATCACACGGATCCTTGGAATTTTCTACATTAAAGTGATACAATTTTGTATTATTAATTAATAAATTATAAAGCCGTATAAATTAGCGTGACAATCAAAAATATTTTTATACTCGCTGGAATTCAAAATCTATGAAATTTATAAAATGCGCATTAAATTCTCTCTCTCTGTATATATATATATATATATATATATATATATATATATGTAATATCTTTTTCAGAGCACTGATGAACTCGTGATATTCCAGGCAGTCCTGTAGTCATGACACAAGTGGAGGCAGGCACTTTTCAGTCGTATCCAGAGCGATGAGGAGTCAGCCACATTTTTTAATATGGTATTTATTTAGAAACTTCACGGTGACGATATACAGTGCACACAAATGTGATGAAGACATTTGGACGTGTTAGGAACTTTCATAATATAAAAAGACAATTGTAAGTCCAGAACTTGCTAGATCATTCCAAGACAAAGGGGACGCAGCACGTTAAAATTACATCTTGACACCACAGCGGCAGAACACACAAAAGTCAAAAGGACTCTGATCTTGCACCCTAAGTACGGGTGCATTAAACTCTTAATTGGCCAGTTCAAGATATCTGACCTCACACCTCATATGAGGTGATATTGCATCAGACGTTTGGAACATTCGATGTTATATAAGATTTTCTCTCTACACGTGGATTAGGGGGAAATATAATCGATTACTTAGCTTACCTCTAGATCAAACTTTGGATTAAGAGGCGATACTTTATTGAGATAAAATGAAAGAATTTCGAGAATAGGCATTTTATTTAATGAAAGTGAAAGGTTATTGTTTCATATATATATATCTATATATATATATAAATATATATATATATATATATATATATACAGTGTGTAACAAATTATAAGACCACTGTGGATTTTGTGATTTTTACTATAAATAGTATAATTTTTTTTAAATTAAATTAGGTTGATTTTAATAAATGAAATATAAAATATATGTATATTATTTTTAAGAGATATTTAAATATACTAATTATTTTATCAACAATTTCAAATTTTTCCAATCAAATATCTGTAACAAAATTATAAGACCACTAGTTAAAACAAATTTTTTTAATAAAACTAATATGATGTTGATCCACCATTTTTCTGAGTAACTTCAAATACTCGATTTTTCATTGAATTAATTAGGTTTTCGAGCAAATATTTGGGAATTTAGTCCCATTCATCCATGATAGCTAGTTCCAATTCATACACAGAATCATACTAACGGTTATTTGCATACACTTGACGAGCCAAATGGCCCCACAAGTTTTCGGTGGGATTCAGGTCTGTACTAAGGCTTGGCCAGTTTAAGACCTCAATTTTTTCTTTTTGAAACCATATTTTAGTTGATTTAGACACATGGCATGGCGCATTGTCTTGCTGAAATTTCCAGTTTGATCTTCCTAAAAATGAGCCAAAAGGTATAAGGTGTTGGTAAAGCAGTTGTTGATAACAAATGGAGTCCATTTTTCCAAGAACTCGCTGCAGATCTTATTTCCCATCATATGCAAAAGCTCCCCACACCATCACAGAGCCACCACCCATCTGTCTACTAAAGAAAACCCAAGGTTCCGATCGTAAATCATGCCAGTAGGAAATATTACCGTCCGGGCCATCCAAATTAAATTAACAGTTTTGGTTTTCTTTTTAATTTCCGAAGAGCAACATTTGAATTTGATCTTAAAGTGCGCCAGACTGTCATATGTGAAATAGTTTTACTTGTCTGCTGTGTTATTTTACGAGTAGACAAGTTCCGTTTCGTTGTAAGCTTGAAAATTCGTCTATTATCGCGAGCTGATAATTTACTCTTTCTGCCAGATCTTTTATATTTTCCATAAAAATCTATTTTACTTAAAACGTTATGAATAGCAGTTTTAGAACGTTTAAGTATCTTATTTATTTCACGTTCCAATTTTCCAGAGCGCTTATAAAACCAAACTTTTCGAACTTCTAATTCAGATAATTCTCTTCCACGCGGCATTGTGAATTTCCTCACAAAAAACAAATTAAATTCTATTTCTTTTACAATATTATCGTTTGGACTTTTTTGTGATGTAGAGTTACAGTTTATCTACAATTTTGAAAGAAAAAATTAAATAGTTTTAAAAACGCAAATGATTTTAAATAAAAAATATGTGGTCTTATATTTATGTTACACCGAGATTTCAAAAAATCTTTTGCTGTGTGAAATTAACTGAATTTTTTTTTCCTTTAAGCGATTTATTTGAGAAAATATAACTTTTTTCATTTGATTCAAATTCTAAAATTATTCATTTTATGCAGTGTAATATTAAAATGAGTGATATTTTGGGTGGTTATAATTTTGTTACACACTGTATATATATATATATATATATATATATATATATATATATATATATATATATATATATATATATCTTTTTCTGATTCCTCTGAATTAAATTGATTTGACTGAGGTTCATGGGACTTAAAATACAATGCCGACATTGAAAGAATCTCTAAAGAATGCTTTGTGCAACCGAAAATTATAATTGCCGTATGGCTGGTTCCGACATGTTTGTCAGAAAGCGACTGAGATGCAAATCAGGTGCAGAAGAAGTATTATTAGAAAAGGGAGAGTCGAAGGGAAGTAATGTAAGCAGCGCGTGTGAAACGGTCAACGAGTAGTGTCCAGCTGTGGTTAATGAAGTTACCACGTGAAAGGGGAGACGAAGATGTTCGAGGTGGAAATAAAATAGGAGATAAAGGGTCATGAAAGTGGTCTAGTTCATTACGGAGATCAGCAGGAGGCCCCTTGGAGGAAGGAAAGTAATAAAATATGTATGCGGTCCAGTAAGAGAGATCCGAATTTTCCCATTGGTTAAATGAGGTAGCCAATGGAGGCCCAGAGTGGATGGAGATTAAGTAATGGTAAGAGAGTAAGCTTATCAGATAGAGTCAATTAGATATGCAGAGTCACTTGTAGATGTAATCTGACTTAGATATGTAGACTTACTTAGATGCTTAGTTACGTAGGGAAGAAAAGTCGAGAGACGCAGACTTAAGGGATTGAGCTTGAGAGGAGCAGATAGCTTGGACGGTCAGCAATAGTTATAGTTGAATGACTTGGAAAAATAGCTGGAGATCAAATAAGAAATATTCCACTATACAACCCACGGTTACAATAATGACATAAAACATTATAGTACAACTTAAGTAAATCATCAAAAAAGTTAATTCCCATGAAATACAAAATAGTCAAATGTAAATTTTTTAGGTGAAAATATGTGAATTTCGAAAGCAAATATAAATTTGCCTAGAAATATTCTTTATCACTCAAATCAATCAAAATCTTTGCCCGGCTGAAAACTTAACGCATAATTCTATATAAGACTAATCATTTTAAAATCTAAATGATCTGTTGTGTATCGTAACTATAACATTTTGCAGTTTTATGGAACTCACCTCAAAATGTTTCAATTGAAATAGACTTCATGTTTTAATACAACAAGTGCCAAAACCAGCTCTTACGGCCCAGCTGTTCACTCTAAATCCTGAGTGTCGGCGTTAAAAATTTTAGCCAGTCAGAGAGCTCGATTATTTGGCCGTTTAACGTCAAAACAATCATAGGTCATCTCGACAATCTCGGAGCCAACGTAGCAACGTAACACAAAGCTCCGGATGCGATGGGAACTGGCCCTTAGTTTGGTTGCAAATACATGAATGTAACAAGTCGTTGAAATGGGATTGGATTCCTTTACATGTTAACAATACATTATTTCATGCAGGTATCTCTTTCCGTAAAAGAAAAAAAAACTTCGGTAAATGTGACTTTATAACAGCCATACTCAACCTTTTTTTCTCTCGGGCCACATGCATATGTTTGCTACGGCACGCGGGCCACAACATAGTAAACTAAACTTACTATTATAATAATGTAAAAAATAAAACTAAAAATCTAAATCTATTCAAGAGTTTATTTAACCGCTTCCTTCTCGCTCCCGTCAAAATTACGGGGTGGGGTTTCGCCCTCTATTTCTCGTGCTCGTGATATTTCCGGGCAGGAGTGTTCAAAAGTAACACACCAAAAAGACTTAAATAATCCATTTCATTTACCCTGAAAATTTTTTGTTTCTTATTTTACATACCAGATGACAGCACCAGTCTATTTATAATGTAATTGCTATGTTGTTTTTTAAAACTAGATGTGGCAGATTAAGAAATAAATGGAAATCTTGAAAATTATACGATATATTTTCTTGAATGATGATTAAGGGGTTAAAATGAGTGTGGTTTTTTTAATGTAGAGACAGACTTTTGACTGTTTTAGACAAATGAGGTTTATTCTCGCTACTTGCTGCTCTCAAGGCGTCATCAAGATCAAAATAGGTAACCCTATTTCTATATACGTTCTTCGCATATTTTACTTTGAAATTGGAGGATTCACAAAGATACGTTGATGCAAACAACACGAGCAACAGGTGGCACATTTTTGAACAATTTTGTATTTTCCAGACACTAATTTACAAAATTATGCTTACAAAAGCAGCTGTCTGATAATGAATGAGTGTGCTTCGGGTCACACATAAAAGCTTGGTGGGCCGCAGTTTGAGTATCCCTGCATTATAAGGATTGAACAGTTTTGAAATGGATAATTGCAAATTATATTCAAATCGGCAACTACCTTACGAAATTCCAAGTACTTCATACACACGTTTTATGTTTTATTTAACTCCTTCGATTACTATTTGTGAATATTTCAAGTTTTCCATCAAAATCATTTAATCGAAGATTTAGGCAGTAGGGTCCTATAAGGGGCATAAAACCATTTAGATATGATAATGAATATTTCATAAGGGGTAAAAGGAAGAAATGCATAATATGAGACGAAATGCATAATAAGCGGTAAAAAAAGCGTTTGAAAAGTAAGATAAACGAGTTTCATTTCCACAGAACAGTTTATGCATATTTAAGTAGAAATATTTAAAATATTTTCAAAAGTAGAATTTAATATATCTTTAAGTGCTCTATTAATGACACAAACATTGTTTTGGGGGATCTAATGCTTTTTAAAACACATTAATATTTTTCAAGGAAAAGAAAAGTCTTGCAAAATAGTTGAATAAGAGTTTTATAAAAAAGCAAAAAATCATAAAAAATAATATAAAATGTTAAGTGTGAGATATCCAAAAACGCTGATGGCTTTAAATTTTAAAATTTCAAAAGTTTTACGCATTATAAAGTGTTTTTGATAAGATAACTGACTAAATTAAATGGATGAATCAAGCGCAGGCAATCCATGCAACATCTCGATATTATTGGAGGTTACTCACCTAGTTTTACGTATTATAAAGTGTTTTTGAGAAGATAAGTGACTAAATTAAAAGGATGAATCAAGCGCAGGCAATCTATTGAACATCTCGATATTATTGGAGGTTACTCACCTAGTATTGAGTGCAAAATACTGATTTCTGTTCAATTCAAAATTAATAATTCGTTCTTTTTCATATGAGACCAAGCATACAAAATAGTATAATCCATTTGGCGAAAGGAAATAGCGAAATTTCCCATTAAAAGAAATAGCTTGTTTAATTTGACTTTAGATCACCCCGATTTGGCGACAGTTGATAATCATTTCAATAAAAACTAAAATGTAGGCCATTACCGAAAGATTTTTCTGACATCGCGTAAAGTATGAATTAAAAACAAGCTCTAAACGAGAATGAGTTTTCAAGAGGAATTGCACTTTTATGATTAATCAATCACTTTCAATTTCCTGAACATTCGCGTTCCCTTTCTTCGATTGTGAATCATCACTTTTACTGTTTAAAACAAAACCTTTTCCAAAGAGTTCCCAATTACTTTTCTAGGTTTCTAAGACAAGAAGTTATTATTTGGGAAATGCTACAACATATTCATAAAAAAATAAATCATAAGCTGTTTTGCTAAATGATAAAAACTAATTTGAATTCGCTTACTTTAATTTCACCATAATTAAAATAGACACAAGACTAATTATGTTTTACAATATAATTCTAAACAGTGAAAATAAAACCTTTGATTAACTTATGTGATACAATCAATAGGTATAATAAAAATATCAATTGAAATACAATTAAGAGATAACTTAGAGTAATTGAGAAATATTCTTACCTCGAAATGTGAATTCCATAAGTTACAATTAAATTTTCTTTAATTTTTCGTATTCGAAGACTAGATTGTTACTAGTGTCAATTCCAATTTCATAAAAAAAAATTGTGCAAAAATTTACAAACTGTTATTAAGGAATAAGGAATTTATTAAAAATTCTGCTGAGAACCGTCAACCAACTTTTTGTCTCGATATTGTGGATCTGAAACACATTCTACTTTCACACGCTCACTTCACATATTCTACCATTACTATCAGAAGTTCTTCCATTACTAAAGAGTGAGTAAACTCGCTAATGATAGGTAGTAATCTTTTACCAGAGGCTGGAAGATGTGTAAGTCACGAAATGCCACGTAAAGGTTATGATAGCCAATCAACAGGTTTTTTTTTAAGAAAAAGACTAAAGAGAGTGAGCAGAAGGTGGTTTTACACTTTATTTTTTTCAGTACTTAAGGTCATAATTCTTGACGTATTACACTTACAATCTTCCTAAAGCATAAACAAATGGCCTTCGATATTCGTATGGGTTAGGGCAGAGGTACCCAAACTGTGGGTCGCGTCCAACAAAGGGGTTGCAAAACACAAAAAATGGAGGAGTGGTTGATAGTATGAAGTAAATTTATATCATATTGAATTAAAAATATGCTTTTATTAAAAAACATGCTATAATTACATATTTTTAAATATTTTTATTTATATATCTATATATATAAAACAGTTCCGTAACTGACTAATTCATTCATTCACTGACTGACATACAACGCACAGAACAAACCGCTGGACCTAAAGGGCTGCAATTTTGCATGGCGATTCTTCTAATAGTGTAGGGGTGCACTAAGAAAGATTTTTCAAAAATTCTTCTTAGATTTTTTTAAATTAAATTTTTAAGCTGTTTTTTAAACTTTTTTTACGTGTTCAATTAAAATAATACATTGAGGGTTATAAAATTTATATCACGAGAAAGATCATAAAAATTCCTTCAAAATGAAATTTTTTTCGAATTTTTACCTCCATTTCCTGATTTTTGGTGAATTTTTAAAGATTAATTTTTAGAATTTAATTTATTAAATGCCGATCACATGATTTCCTTTTCTGGTACTTTAAATAAATTTATCGTCACGTGCATAAAAACTAAATAGACAAAAAAATATTCTTTTTTCTTGCAAATGCGGCAGACGATTGGACATTATTTTGTCTACAAAAATATCCCTTACGATTTTTTTATAAATATGTTTTTTTACATCAATTGTATACATTGATCGTCGTATTTATTATATATATATATATATATTCATTCATTCATTTTCTTGGCATTAATTGCATACATTGACCGTTGTATTTAATTTGAATGTACTCCGTAGCGAAGTGCGGGTTTTCAGCTAGTATATATATAAAACAGTTCCGTTACTGACTGACTCACTGACTGACACACAACGCACAGACCAAACCGCTCGACCTAAAGGGCTGAAATTTTGCATGGCGATTCTTCTTATAGTGTAGGGGTGCACTAAGAGAGATTTTTGAAAAATTCTTCTTAGATTTTTTTAAATTAAATTTTTAAGTTGTTTTAGTAACTTTTTTTAAGTTTTCATTTAAAATAATAAATTGAGGGTTAATAAAAATTATATCACGAGAAAGATTCCTTTAAAATGAGATCTTTTTCGAATCTTTACCTCCAATTTCTAATTTTTGGGGAATTTTTAATGATTTATTTTTAGAATTTAATTTATTAAATGCTGATCACGTTATTTCCTTTTCTGGTACTTTAAATAAATTTATCGTCACGTGCATAACAACTAAATACACAAAAAATAATTTTTTTCTTACTAATGCGGCAGACGATTGGACATTATCCAAAAAAGTATTAAAATACAATTAAAGAAACTTTTAGTTTTACATAAATAAATGAAGTTCAGTTTTCAATGTTTCAATATTTACCTCACAATTCTGGAATCATGCTCTTATATAATTTTAGTGTTCGTTATTTTTTTCCTAATTAAAATGCACATTAATATTTAAAAATGATGTTTTAGTCACATGCGTTTTGCCATAAACAAGGGCAGAAGGTTAACAAGAAGTTTTATTGTTATCATGCAAATTAAATATATATCTTAAATCTACAGTTCATTGATTTTTAAAGAGTTTGTCAAAATTTGCTTATATCTTTTTAAAAAATTTTTTGTTAAAATTTTTCTAATTTGTAAAAAAATTTAGCGAGTACCAAGAATTTTACTGGGGTTCGAGTGATTTTTAATATAAAGAAAGTGGGTTACGGTCGAAAAAAGTTCCACTGGGTTAGGGGTCCGTACAGTGGCGTAGCGAGTGGGGAGCAAGGGGGTCTATTATACCCCGGGCACCATTCGCAGAGGGGCGCCAAATGGTCTATCTTTTTAACTAATTCTATATGTTATATTACTACATGCCTCATTGTGTGTATTAGATGAAAAATACCCTGAATCTGAATGGACAAGAATTTACACAGATGGTTCCAGGCTTCAAGATAAGACTGGTGCCGGGGTATATATAGCAAACTATTTTCTCATTCTGCTTCTGGTGGAGGGGACATGTCTAGCTATGATGCTGAAATCCAAGCAATTTCATTGGCAATGAACAGCTTCATATTGAATACCAACCTATTTACTAAACCTGTAATTTTGGTGGACTCAATGGCTGCAATGCAGGCTGTTACGACGAATCGTCGCACTGAATTGCCTGGTATCTCCCAAATAAAACAAAATATTAAACTCCTTGAAAGCAATAATAAAGTGATAGTGTTTCAATGGATCCCATCGCACGTTGGCATTGAAGGTAACGAAAGAGCCGACTCGTTAGCAAAGAAGGGAACCCTAGAACAACAGATAACTCATCCAATCTCTACAGGCTCAATAAAGAAAAAACATCTACAACAAAATCTCTTTAAAACTTAAGACAGAGCAGAACTTGCTATCTAAAGGAAAACGTTGGGATGAGATCCAGGACAGCTGGAAAGACTATAGTCATAAATCCCGTACAGAAGCAGTGGCACATTTCAGACTGAAAACAGGCCACGACTGTCTAGCAGAACATTTAAACCGAATTGGCATCCTAAGCAAAAGTGAATGCCAGGTCTGCAGGGCTGGCAATATGAATGCAGATCATTTACTTACATGCCCAGGACTTGATACGGAAGCCCAAAAAAGTGAGAACTTTACCAAATTATACTGGGACGCTAGAGATATGATGAACTTTCTATGAACTTTTAATACTTTGTTCACTGTTGTGCTTTATGCATCTGTCCAATGCTTAGTTCTTTGCTGTTTGTGTTGCCTGTAAATATGGATTAATTAAAGCCATAGGTTAAAAAAAATATTACTACTGTTTCTCGGAGGGAGGCGCCAAAGTGGAGTTGGAAGCATATCGTGCCCCAGGCGCCAGTTATGCTCGCTACTCCAATGGGTCCCTACACCCCTAACCTACGAGCAGGTACTTCGATTGTAAAAAAAGACTGTCTAGCTTTAGGGCATAATGAAGGGTCGAAGCAATAATTCATCTAGCAAATAAGAAATGGTTTTAAATGATGCATATACTGTCTTCTCCACGAATGGTTATTTAGTATAGAATTAGGCAAGTCAATTTCATTATGGTGTTAGGTTTTCACTATTAAAGTTTGAACTGTTAAAGCAAAACTACAATAGTAAATTTTATTCTTTATATTCAGATTTGTAGTTCTATATTTTTCGAGGTATTAAGGTATTCGAATTACATATTTTTTTACCGTAACATAAGATATTATTCTAAAGAACTTGTTTAATATAACTATTGAAAACTTCTTCCTTTGATGAGAAAATAATTATGAAATATACTTCAAAAAGATGTTTATGTTTTGGATGATGAATTTGCGTTCGACTGAAGATAAAAATAGTCGTTTCTACTACAACAAACCGCAGTTTTTTGGAGTATAACGTTTGACAAAAAATAAAGAAGCATAGTTCAAACAAATGTAAGCAAATACAAATCAATATATAATACTTTCCTCTAATTATCTGGTAAAAATATTGAATAACAAATAATGAGTTTAAGCATTATTTTGAAAATAATGATATAAAAAGCAATAATTTATACTTATTATATTCCACTAAACAATTGTTGGTGGAAAAAGTGCGTGAGGTTATATCTATTCGAATGTCCCTCATTTGTTGCGACATAAGCCGGTACTATCTCTCAAAGACAGAGCACGTAGTCTTTATACAGAACGTGACTTAAACACTCTCTAATCTAGAAACTATTATTTTTATTCTGTTATTCTTTTGGATTCCTAAATATTAATAAACAAATACCTTGAAAGTAAGTTTTCTCGAAACTTGTAGCATTGAATGTTTTAATAATACTGCAAAAATAAATAGCATACACTACTAACAGAAAATTATTAAAAAATATTTTATGAACAATCATTAAATTTCCCTATTTTCTGAAATTGAGGGGCACGTGTCCTTTAAATTAGCCGTAAATGTTTCAAATATAGTAGCTGCGCCCAAATTTAGTGTTTAAATATATAATGGAAATGGAAATTGAGAATCGTAAAACAAAATGTTATAGTTTGTTCCAAATAAACAATGCAAACTTTACAGTCCATAAGCAGATATAATCATTTTTTAATAATTTGATGTTAAATATTGATATTTATGGTCCTATAATCCGATGAACACTTTTAGTGAATGAAATTATATTACTTAGTAAATTGATTGTATAATGACTGAAAATAAAAGGTTTTCCTTGTAAGAGACAATTATTTTCATCCTCTTGCAGTTTGTGATTTCAATAGGTTTATAGATAATATCCTTGAAAGTAAGCAAGATAGTTTGAAGCCATTTTTAGAGGTAAATCTAAGAAAATTTATCATTAAATATAATACAAAATGCTCCAACCATTAAATGAATAATGATTTTTTAAAAATATATTAGAAACGACTATCTATCAAAAATAGTGAAAACGTAAGAGATGAAAAATATCCATAATATATTGTTAACTATGGGGCTTGTGGCGGCCCAGTGTTACAGCGCGCTGGTTTTCGGTGCTGAGGGTGCTCAGATCGAATCCTGGCGTCGCGCCACGAAAAATGACTCCGTTCGTGTCGTCCCTTCATAGGGGGTAATGCTGTCCGCCTATATGGTGCTCTCATAATAAAATGGGCAGTAAAATTGCGGCGTGGTATAGGTGAATGTCTCATGACAAGTGCCTCAGCATTGGAAAAAAAATTTAAAATAAAAATTGTTAACTATTGTATATCATTAACTGATGAGGATACAAAGTAAAAGGGATTAAAAATTTGGCGGAGTTTACTGAAGTTGCAGAAATCCTAGTCGATTGCGATAGGCACAACAAAGGGAAAGAATAATTTTATAGCCGCGTGTTTCTTCTGTGTCTAGAATAAAATTTAAATAAAATCCCTCCAAGAAACAAATACAAACTGTTTGTGAGTCAGAAGTTTTGAAGGCAGTTTACCATATCTCTACCTTTAAATTAAAACCGAACTCTAAATACAAAGTTCAATCTCAGCCTTAATAAACAAACGAACTAATTTAGTACAAACTGTGCGGTTGTCAACTGCTTTAAGAAAAGTATTTTTATAGTTGTTATAATTCAACGCATAGCAGTAACAGTCTAAAAATTGAAAAGGGATTTAAAGAAACAACTACCATGGCAACCGGAGATTATTTTTTTTTTTAGAAATCTTACTACATGGGTTAGCATGAATTCAAAAAAGCCATTGGAACATTTTTTTTCAGTTTCCCTGTTTTGAGTTTAACAGGGGAGAAATAAAAAGCTTCTTTCTCACTTGAAAAATGCAAAATTTAGGAACACTGTTCTTAATTAAATGGAGTTTTATTTGTGTAAAAATCAAAACTTGCTGAAAAGGAAATTGGTTAGGAGTCAGAAACTTCTAACACTTCCTGTAAACAACTCCAGAATATGAGCTCAATAAGCTTACATTTTATTTAACACAAAACACAGAGACATGGGGAATGCATGAAATACCGAACATATTAAAAAAAAGAAGGCTAAAAACCTACTCTGTGTAATTTATATTCTTAAATTCCTTACCTTTAAATTTATACAAAATTATATTACCCTGCGTGTGCTATAATTTTAGTAAAATTATCGCACAGTATGGTTACTTTACTTGCTATCGTATAAAAGTATAAATTAATGCTCTGTATCGTATTGGATTCTTAAGAATAATGTTTAATTCTTGAAGGTGTAGAAAGATAATCAAACACGATTTCACATTTTGGCCTCGAGAATTGGAAATATATTTCGAAGTATATGCATCCTTATATTTAGACGAAACATGACACAGTCGTATCAAGTTAATTTTTTTCTGTCATCCGGTAGGCTGGCTGCAAGAGAAAGAAATTGTTTAAGGGGACAGTGGACCTTCAAGCCTAACTTTTCTTGTTTTGAATGGATTTGCTTGAAATTTGAATATGTGATTAGTACCATAGATATGTAAAAGTGGTTAAAATTTAATGATGAAATATTAATAATTTATGAATTATGAATTATTAATTATATCAAAAAATGGCCTCATTAAAAATGTTCCATGCGCATTTCTTTTGCATATAATATGGTCATTTTTATTTACAGGATACCTTATAGAACTAACAATGAAACTTATTGCTTATTTTAAGCATTCATTAAAAATATAAAGAGAACAAAATAATAATAGTGAAAATACCCTTTTTTTTACGCAAAATACCTCTAAATCATCTTTTCAAGTACAAAATTTAGAAATTCTGAGTTACTAAGCATAATTTTTTTTCAATAAGATTTATTTGATATGCAGTTAAGTATATAAAACTTAAATTTCAAAGCAATACTATACTTTGAAATGCGCCTGGAGCAGTTTGAATATTCGTATGGCATGAAAATTTTTATTTTGAGAAAAGCACATTTAAAGTTATTGCTATTAGTAACCACATAATATCTAAATTAAATACAAATGCCTATAACTAGGAAAGTAATCGCAGAAATTAAAAATTCTTTTTGCAACACATTCCTACTCATCCGTAGTTTCACAATTCAATAAAATAAAAGAAATCGAATTTTTGGACAAAGTTAACAATTTTGAAAATCCACTGTCCCCTTAGAGCAGAATATACCAGAAAACGCAGAGTCCGAGTAAAAGTCTTTTATTCCGATATTCCGAACGAAGTAAAGGGCTTTGTGACATCATCGGATAAGCGACAGCGTAGCAGCGGCGTGATCTCACTTTTCAAAAAAGTTTGTCCGGAAAAAAATGAAAAAAAAAGAAGGCCAGTTTCTTCTTTTTAGGCTAATATAAAACGGTTATTTTCCTTTGTGACCACCAGGGATAAGAATCTTTTAATTGATTAGGTCTCATAATAGTAGGTGTCTGAAAGTTCATTGGATTAGGATTGTGGGGAGACAGTTACTTCATTTAATGCCCGTTTGATTCTTATTCATATTTGATATTAACAAGTACGGGACGAGAGCGGCTTTTTTTGGCGGTTCGTAAGTCGATAATTAGCTGTACCACAGGCTTGTTTATTACTAATTATGTCAATGAGGCATCCATATGGTAGACAATATTCAAATAACAATTGTTCGGCGTTGAGGAATGTCCAGTGTCTTGAACAGAATGTCGGCACATAGCTAGAGGACTAGAATAGTTTCTAAATTATGTTTTTTTAATGTGATTAAAATGAAAAAGGCAATTCTACTTCAGAAATGTAAAGCTTTGAAATAAGCATGAAGTAAAATTTAAGAGCTGGTGCTTTTTTTGTTACACACACACGCCCACTCCCGCACACGCGCACCAAATAAACATATTGTTTTATAAATTCTGCATTATGGCCTGGGGTGATAGATCCTATCTTTTTGTAAAAGAGATTTGAAATTCAGTTTCTGAGCTGGCTAACATGTTTTACATGCTTTGAATATAAGTAAGAAAGTGTCTCAGAGTGTCGTCGTTAGTATATGTTTTCATTTGAGCTTCTTTTTTCTGCTTCGAGATTTTTCTGCTTCGAGAACAAATGGAAAATGTTACTTGAATTACTTGCCATTATAAATCTGTGCGAAAAATCCACTAAACTGGAAAACGAAAACTAGCTTAAAAAGTGTTAAAAGTTAATCAAACCCTAAGCAATGTTTCGTTAAAGGAAATTTGAAAGTATGTTATTTATATAACAGAGTTTTAAAAATTTTGAAAATTAAATAAATCGTGTAGGTTTCTAAGTGAAACAAAATATATCAGATTTAATCTTTGGTACAAAGATTAAGGGAGATTATTAATAATTACAAGATAAAAAGAACTTTTTATATATCATGTTTTTAAATTTTCTGTTGAATCATATAAACTTGACAATTCTATGTATTAATATATACTTTTTAAATTTTTTTTGATGAATTATCCCATCAACTGGAAAGAAAATGATCAAATTCGTAACAAAGAGGTATCAAATGCGTAATCAATCGTTTAGCGCGAGAATTGGAAGTTAACTTGCGTTTGACTTTTCGTTCCCGTACCGGCCGATAGATGGCTGCACCATTCTACAAAAAAAATTAACTGAAAATGAATTCAAATCCTAAAGATGGCTAAAAATATTAAAATAATGCATTGTCATCGTGTTTTCAGCTACTCTGAAAGTTTCAAATGTCTAGCTAGTCGGGAAGTTAGTTAAAAGTCGATTGCAAGATTTGTACTGGACAAACACACAAACACACAAACAAGAAAGCGAGTTAATAAAATCATGGTAAAAATTAATAGCATGAAATTTATAATGCATGTGTATTAAAAGGTTTATAATCTAAGATCAGAGTTTTATCAGACGCTGATCATTTGTTTTCCCCAAAATATGCCTTTTTACATAATTCTTGAAAGGCATTAAGGTTTAGCGTAAAAATACAGTGTAGATAAATAGTATTACATTTAACTAAAATGGTTAATCAGGAATAAAGCGTAGGTTTGACTAGGAATTAGGATAATTTATAAAAAAACGGGTATTTATAATTACTTGGTTTGAGAAATTTAACGAAGATATTAAAGAAGAATATAAGTCACTTATTAAAGTCATAAATTTATACAAGGTTATGTAACATATTTCTGTTATATAATTATAACAAAATATTTAATACATTGAATAGTTAGCATTTGTATATTTTTCCCTTTAATAAATATTCGTATATATTTATATAAATATATAGGTAAAATTCTATAGTTGTACAATATATATGTATTACATATATATTTAATTATTAATATGTAACTTTTATTAGTGAAAAATGTTAATCATATTTATAAATACTCTCAAACACACACACACACACACACACACACACACACACACACACACACACACACATATATATATATATATATATATATATATATATATATATATATATATATATATATATATATATATACGTTTTTGGCATGTAATATAGCCTGAATTCACCTAGGAACAGATTTGTACAAGACATGAATGAATAGTGGTTTGGTTAGGGGAGTATTATACCAACCCTCATGGAGAAATCGTGAAAGTTAATGTAGAGTTGGTGTTGGTGGATAGCGATACTTGGATCTATTCTCTAAAACAAATCACAGTGTTTCGATGATATTGAAGGTAGGGGACTGTGAGGGTTTGGTAACATGTGTGCCTCTATTTTCATGTTCTTCAACCCACATTATGACAGGTCTGTCTGTATGGAAAAGAGCTTCATCATCCTGGGAAACACCCTCTCCAACGGGAAACAATGTTTGCATCATAGGACGAACCTGGTTGGCAAAAAGTTCGACATAGTCCTTCCCAGTTTATCTCCTTTTTAGTGTTACAATGCGACACACACACACACACACACACACACACACACACACACACACACACATATATATATATATATATATATATATATATGTATGTATGTATATATATATATGTATATATATGTATATATATATAATATATGTATATATATATATATATATATATATATATATATATATATGTATGTATGTATATATCTGTATATATATGTATATATATATATGTATATATATATATATATATATATATATATATATATATATATATATATATATATATATATATATATATATATATATATATATATTTAGGAACTCCCTTAATGGGCGATCTTACAATGGGGGTATGGGATTTCATGTTGTAAAGAGGGAATCAGAAAAATGGGCCCCGTAAGCTGAAGGTTAAGCAATTAGGTTAAGCTGAAGGTTAACAGATAATCTTTGACAGATTATCTGTTAAAATTGCTTAGCCATTTCATTTCACATTTCAAGCACTACTATTAGACTTAATTCTATAAGGTACTGCTCAACTTCAAGTTAAACGATATCGTGTATTTTTTCCCATCATCTCCAATTACTATTAAGATGAGATGCTTATTTCATTTTAATAGATATTTGCTTATGTTGAAATCTAATAAAATTTTAATCTGCACTCATTATATTTACAAGGAGTACCTCTAATATTAATATTTGGTCTCCGTTTAGACTGTTAAAAAGAACTGTTAGATTTTTAAGCCTTTGAATGGGATTTATGAATTTAAGTTATATCCTCTTTTTCTAAATGTTATGTTAATACCTTAAGAAGCAAAATATACTTTTTGAGTTAAAATGTTAATTGATCTATATTTATGACGTCATATATTTAATATTAATACAGTTTAACTCACTCCAGAGAAGGTTTTCCACTCCCAAGAAAGTGTTTTTTTTCATTTTTGTGATAAGATTTAATAAAAAATAGGACTTTTTTGGTATTTAAGTCACAAACACATTAAAAAACAACATTACCATACATAAAAAAGTACTTCTCAAGCTATTTGCAAATGATAGCGCAAATTACAGTTCGGAATGAAGGTCATTTTCTTCAGTGAGCCCTCGTAATTATAATGTAGCAAGAAAAATCTACTTTCAACATGAAACACACGTAAGTATATCAGATTCCACTTTTAATGCTCCTGCTGTACAAAATTTAAAATGGTTTAAAAAAAGAACAAAATTTGGAATAAGACTGAAAAAATCCTTTGTCATTTGACTTCATTATATCCGGTACTGTTTCCGTTTTTGAAATAAGTAACATAGTTACATGTTATTTTCCGAAGAAGCTAAAAATGCGGAATATAATTATTAAAATACACACACATAATCATATATATATATATATATATATATATATATATATATATATATATATATATATATATATATATATATATATATATATATATATATATGCTTTTATTTATTTATTTATACTTACTGTGTGGCCAATTTATTAAAACCACCAAACCACCTGATATTTTTATGCAAATCAGCTGTGACACTACGCTGTTGCTACTAAAGGGTGCGACTGATATAAAAACGGATTTTTGAGTTTTTGTAAAGACAGTTGATGTGCATTACACGTGAAGGAATGGATAAAATAGCGCAATTTGACGGACTTGAAATGTGAAATAACTGGATGGTAAAAGCAGTGGTATCAGTATCAACGAAACTGCTTCGTTTGTGAAATGTTCAAAAGCAGCTGTTGTCCTAGTTTAGAAAGAGTGGACTAAGTAACCCAAAAATAAGGTCTCAACGTAAGGTGTGTGGTCGTCACCGGCAATCTGGATGCTCGAGCCGAAAGGAAACTTTTCAAACTGGTCCATTTCAACGGAAGGACAACAGCAAGTAAAATTACAGCTAATCTTAATGAGAGACCAACACCTATGGCCTCTCAATCAACCGGCACATTTCACCGTGTCAGGTATGGCAGCAGAAGGCCTGTCCGTAAGACTTTTCTATCTGCAACTAACAAGATCAGCAACGTCTCCAGTTTGAACATAATCCCAAGAAATGGACAGTGTTATGAAAGATTGAAAAAGAGAACGTTTTCCGATTAATCACGTTTTCAACTACACCATGTAGATGGCAGGGTGCGAATATGGAGAAAACAGCACGGAAGTATCGACCTCAAGTTCAGTACCCACAAAACTTCAAGTTCGTGGAAGCAATGTAATTGCTTTAGGGATAAATACCTGACATCGTTTGAGCCTTTAACTCGTAGCAAAGAGTAGAAAGGTGGAACAACCGATGTAGGTTTAAAGATTTTATAATACTGTCGTCGACTAAGTGCATCCAGTTATGTTAACCTTACGGGAATGTTATGTTAACCTTACCAGTTATGTTAACCTTACCCCGTTTAGCTTACGGGGCCCATTTTTACGATTCCCTATTTAGAACGGAAATTTCAGGCCCCCTTTGTAAAAACGGCCATTAAGGGGGTTATATATATATATATATATATATATATATATATATATATATATATATATATATATATATATATATATATATTCCTTCTTGGGATACATGTTATCCCACCCCGTAAGGAAAAGGTTAATGGTTCACCCCACTAGAGATGGATACTTCCAGCTATGTCCTAAAGCTCACATCATACGCAGATGGTTTAAAGTGCATAACGGACACTACACCTTGCTTTACTGGCTTTCACAATCTCTAGAACTCAATCCATTTAAACATTTGGATGAGGTAGAAAGGGGCATTAGGTAGCTGCCTACAGTGCTATAAAATTTTAGTGAATCCGAAAGTTCCAGTTACCAGATATGATATCAGATACTTCATGCACTTACCAACATCTAAGAGGGACCATGCAAAAGAAAAGCGAAGCAGTATTGACAAAAACCGATGAACTGAGTAGATGGTCATAAAAAATTAGTCACTTACTGTATATGTGTGTGCTTGCGTGTAAGAGAGAGAGAGAGAGGTCACATAATGTTTATTTGTTTAAAATATCTGTGACAACATGCTTGAATATTCATACTTGTGCTATTACATAAAATTTACAACCTGTATAAAAATTCACTCTAACACATTGAAATTTCCATTTTGGAGAACATGAAGGATTATTTTTCTTCAACTTAAGTGCTTTAAAATTTGTAAAAACCTTGAAGTAAGAATTTTTAATCGAAGTCGGAAATTATTTGAAATCTATGCATAAAATTCATTAAAGTAAAAAATATTGCACTTGATATCCTGTCCATTTTATTCTAATTTACTTCAGTTTGTTTTTATATTATTTATTAAAATATTAACTTTAAAATTTTTTCGGAAATATACATATTTAAATTAACAGTTACCATTTAGATGTGTTTTAAACTATTTTAATATAAATATTTTTCTGTTTTGTTTCAATATTTATTCCTAGAAATACAACACTGAAAGTGAATATAAGTATTTCTTCCAGATGTGAAATTCAATTGCATATCATTCTATTAAAATATACTGATTTCCTTTTAGTCTAGGATAAGGCTTTTTATCTTATCATTTCATATTTTATACCTTTACCCTCCAGAATATACATATTATTCTTTTAATGCATTAATCTCCGTACATAACGTATAATTTTATGGAAGATCTACTTCATTGATAGGAAACTTCTCTATACTAACTCATAGAGAGATTTCTCAGCATCTACAGGCCTGCTTCGATCGCCAAGAAAAAAGTCACCCAAGAGAAAAGCCGAAGTTTTAAGATGCTAAAATTAAGGATCTGCTGAATTTAAGAGATCTGGCACGGTGCAAAAAATATGGGAGATAGCGCGGTTGATTGGAAAGGCCAGGTCAGCGATTTTTGTAATTCAGGACACAGTTTAAGGATATTTTTAATGGTTCAATGGGGTTTTAGACTACAAAAAATAGAAATTTTTTATCAAAACTCTTGCTGTTTTATAAAAGTACTAGCTGAAAACCCGCGCTTCGCTACGGAGTACATTCAAATTAAATACAACGGTCAATGTATGCAATTAATACCAATATATATATATATATATATATATATATTTATAATAAATGCGACGATCAATGTATACAATTGATGTAAAATATATATATTATATATATATATTTATAAAAAAATCGTAAGGGATATTTATTTTTTTTTGGATAATATCCAATCATCTGCTGCATTAAAAAGAAATTTTTTTTTTGTCTATTTAGTTGTTATGCACGTGACGATAGATTTATTTAAAGTATCAGAAAAGGAAATCACGTGATCAGCATTTAATAAATTAAATTCTAAAAATTAATCTTTAAAAATTCACCAAAAATCAGAAAATCGAGGTAAAGGCTCGAAAAAGATTTCATTTTAAAGGAATTTTTATGATCTTTCTCGTGATATAAATTTTATAACCCTCAAATTATTATTTTAAATGCAAACTTAAAAAATGTTAAAAAAACAGCTTAAAATTTAATTAAAAAAATCTAAGAAGAATTTTTCAAAAATCTCTCTTAGTGCACCCCTACACCATAAGAAGAATCGCCATGCAAAATTTCAGCCCTTTAGGTTCAGCGGTTTGGTCTGTGCGTTGTATGTCAGTCAGTCAGTCAGTCAGTGAATGAATGAGTCAGTTACGGAACTGTTTTATATATAGAGATTATAAAAGGGAAATCGGTTCAAAAGGGAGGTTATTTGGGCAAATTCTAAATTAAGATTCTTTGTTAAAAAATTGGCAAATATTTGCAATTTGTACTAGTCATTTGTCCATACAGTATAATTTATTTCAACAAAGGAGATCTTGTGCAAAGAAATTATTTTACTTTCAAATATCTATCCTTAAGAATATTCGCAATAACTGCCGAAAAATTCATTGGGAATATTTAAACTCCTATACGGTTTTCAGCAAAGGTATTAAAACAAGCTTTTTCTCCGCGTATTGAATTCCTCCAGTAAATATCATGATACAACGCAGTGGTATGAAAAACGTTTGCTACAGCATACTAATGACTCTATTGCAATCTTCCAGGTGTGCTACTAAATGCAATAATTGACAGCAATACTCGTAAATGCATAAAAAACATAATAACTCAAAATTCAAGTTTTTCTGTCTTGTACCAACTTATATAAAATACAGGAAATTATTCAACATCCTTTATTTAAAATAATCCAAGAGAGGCAGATCAGTTGAGGATGAAATGAGAAAATGTCTTTATCACACCTAGAAAAAAAATCTGCCAATTTCAATAGGATCAAATAACACATTAAATATTTAGTTGGCCATAAAGTTCGTTCAGATTTTAAGTAAAATTAGAAGACACATTTTTTCATTTTTCCCAATATTTAGTGAACAATGTATTCACCATTTTTTTCCATTACCTTCTGTCATCTTTCAAGCAACTTCATAAGTCAATCTTCCCCCAAAAATGTTTATCTTTCGGAGAAAACTACTATTCCAGGTGCATTTTGCAGTGTTTAATGGATTTGAATTTTTTTTCCCTTAAGATAATTTGCATAGACCGAAATAAATGAAAATCCGAAAGTGCAATGTCTGATAAATGATGTGGATGGATCAGAGATTCTCAGCCAAGCTGTAACACTTTTTGCCTGCGTAACACATACGACCTTCTTCCATTTTACATTATTGTACAGTACTAAGGGCTTTGCCCCTAGGCTCGCTACGCTCGCTCCTCTGTTATGGCTAATAGCGAGATACATAGGGGTGATTCTCGGGCAATGTAACAGCCATTTACTGTTGTCAGTCATCCTTATGCGAAGTGGATGAAGCCCGCCTAAGGGGGAAAAAATTGAATCTTCTCTCATGTCCTTCTGCGAAGGAAGCGAATGAGAAGATTTTTTTGAAGTATTTCTTTAAAATTCAATTAAAAATCGAAATTTTCAGATAGAGTCTTGAAATGAGGTTTATATGAATGAGGAAGCTTTCGTCTTCCAGATGATGTAAATATTTTTTTTGTAACATAATAAATCTGAGAGCATCGAACTTATATTTGTCGAAACGCATAAATTTGTCGAAAAAGTGGGTTTTAAATTTTAATGAAAATATTAGTCTGTTTTAAATTATTTTTAAACAAATGAGGTCTTGTTTGAAGGAGAAATATCTGTAGTCTTAGACTGAAAAAAAATTAAAAATTCTACGATCCTTTTTTGGCGAGTTATCGTAATCTGAACATGAAAAAGTCAATATTTTTCCACAAAACATAAAATAAAAACAAATTTAAAGGCCGACGAAGATAAGACATGTCTTACGTTCTTCCCCACATTGCTCTGCATCTATTGTAATCGGTCTCGACCCCATACCCCCAGCGGTTTCGGAGGAGATAGCGTGACAAGCTTTTGACAACGGCTTCGACAGCAGCGGCAGTTACTTTTTTTTAGAATAGAGAGATTCACTTTTCACCACTTGTCATAATTTATTTTGAAAATAGAGCGTTTTCGTTACGCTTATGTAGAAAATTGCATCTGAAGGTACCGTCAAAAATGTTTGCTTCGCCTAACTCACGAGGAATTAACCATGCTGAAGCGGATTAGGGTATTTTGAGTACGTCGGTTATCTCCCTCGTCGTATTACGTTTATTGTTCTCAATGAATGTATTTCTTTGATCGCTTTCGACTTCAACTGGTCTTCCCGACATTGGAGCATTGCCAGCGAGAAATCTCCCACACAAAACTCCGCAAACGACTTTTGACACATTCTATCAGTCGTAACATCTTCTCCATATACTGCACAAATACTTTTCTTCTGGTTGGTTTAGTTGCGTTTTTGCCTTTCTTGAAATAATAAAGCATAATTTACCGAAAATGTAGTTTAATTTCTTCCATCTTCAATAGAACAACTTCATTAGTCCTATAGAAGAATAGTAACAACTTCAAAGCTACATAAAAATTCACTGATTTTGATAAGTTTTTTTTAAGTCCATTGATATGACAGCCTGTCACAACACAATCTAATAAAATACTTTCGAGTGAAATCAATGAAGAGTTAATACAGCCATCTCACAGAAAGAAAACCTTACGAACTTTTTAGCCAACCTAATACATTGTTAGTTTATAATTTTATTTTAAGAAGTAAACCATAGAAATAAACAAAATTAAGGTAAATTTAAAGCAAATTTTAAGTTCTATCACTAAAGATTTAGACTACTTTATTATAAAATTAGCAAGGAAGTACAATTGGCCTATCGAAGGTTTTATGGAGTGGAAGGTACATATTTTACAGGATATAAAAAGGAATTATGAAGAGTTTGGTATGGAGGACAAGAGGGGTTTCTTTTTAAACAAAGTAATACAGTAAAATTAAAGGTTTAAAAAATAAGTTTATTATTACGGTTGTTGATAAGGCGGCAAATAACTTTGGTTTTATGTGTAAAGATTATTTTAAGCAGTTAATTTCTAGGGAATACAACTCAAATAATACCTATCAAAAAATTAACCTTACCAAAAAAGAAATAGATAATAGGATTTTAGCTTTTAGCAAAAAATTTAAGTTTAAGATTAATAGCATAAAATACCCTTACCTGTTTCCTACAATAAAATTCCATAAAGTACCTACTAAATTTAGGTTTGTTACCTGTAGTACAAATTGTTATAACACTTTGTTCAGTAAAAAGTTCTTTAGCTATTTAAAAATTATTCTAAATAAAATTAAGGTTACCGAAAAAAGCTTTATTATAAATAATAACCAGGATATTCTACATTTTTTAAAAAGTAAGAATATAGATAGCATTTACACGTTTGATTTTGAAAAACTGTTTACCAGTATTCCTCATGATAATTTAATGATTATATGTTCAGAAATCTATGATGCTTATTTAGATAGTACTTTAATCTTAAAATGTGACTGGATTGATTTATGTAAATTTAATATTTTTGAAAACTATCTCTTTAACGGCTTATGTTTCTTTAAACAGATAAAGGGTATATCTATGGGAAATAGCTACTCTAGTGCATTTGCCAACCTATTCTTACATTTTTACGAAACTAAATTTCTTAACGCAAATAATATTACCGGATTTAGATATATTGATGACCTCATAATTTTTAACTGTAACGATCTGGAGTTTCTTAATCAAATCTACCCAAAGGAACTTACTTTGAACCGGACTAACGAAAATAATCTTTGTGCGACTTATCTGGATTTAAAAATTAAAATTCAAAATAGGGAAATAAAAATAGGTATTTATGATAAAAGGTTAGATTTTAACTTCGAGGTTATTACTTTTACCAATTTCCATAGCAACTTAAACTATAAAATTTATTATAATATTTTTTACTCACAACTTTGCAGAATAAAAAACATATGTAACAATGCTGGGGATTTTTTGGAGGCATGTAGCATTTTCGAGGAAAACTTAAGAAAAAACGATTTCCCTAAAAATTTCGGTAATTTAAAAGTTTTAAAAAAATGGCATTTAGACTCAGGATTTTTTAAAGTTGTTTAGAATAGTATTTATGTTTTGGTTAAGTTGTAATGGGGGGTGGAGCTATAGTAATGTTACAATGACGTAACCATTAGGATAGAACTGGCTGCTGTTTCGCCATAACCGTCACTTACGGAATTGGGGTGTGTAGACGCCGATTATATTGCATTAGGATTTTTGTGTGCTTGCTTGTAAGGTGCGTTGAGCCCATACAGTAAGTTGTGTTTGTCTTTTCATTTTCTTCTTGACTAATTCCTTCTTTGGGGAACTCGGGGCCTTGGGATGTCTTTTGGGCTTACCTGCATCCTATTCAGAAAGTTCCCCTTGAGGTAATTGGCATGGTTAGGCCCCCTGATGACGTGACCTGTCGATTACCTCTGTCGTTTTATGGTTCAGTTCCGGCTCTTATGCAGAATCTTGCCGTTGGTGCGTGGATGCCCATAGTGCTTGATTTCTGTTTGTTTTTTGTCTTTTTTAGTATAATTTTTATCTATATCTGTTGGATTATTTATTTATAATTTTACTGTAATTGTTGTTCATAAAATCTGCTGCTGAAATAGACATATGTAATTATAATTTAAAATTGTTCATCAACCTTCTTGTTTCAACAAAATAAAAGTATATAATTTAAAATAATTACTGCATTCATAAGTTTATTGAAGTTATATAAAACTATGAATTGAACAAATAAAAACAAAATGATTTAGTTAAGCCGAAAGAAGAAAATACGTGTTTTCCCTGATGCAGAGGAATTTGTTAATATTATACACATATTATCAGTAAAATAACTTCATATGCAAACCTGCAATGTCTTTTTTGTTACTACATCAAACCAAACTGTTATATTCAAACCCGATTCCACAAGCGATAAAATAACTTGAGCTGCATTATAATTAGAAAATAACCTCAGCAAATTACAATAATTAAAATTGCCACTTTTAAATACTTAATCTTAACCGTTCATTGAATAAATACTTGAAAAAAATTCTCACTTCACCTTTCATGGAAATAATTTCATTTTTCACTTTTGCAAAAATAAAATTTAATCGCATTAAAGTTTAAAGTAAAGATTGACAAAAAAGTTTCGGATTATATAAATAATGTAAAAAAAGCACTGAGTCGTTAATTTGATTCCAGCGTAAAATCTTAATGCATATTAACTTATTCAAACAGTTTTAATTATATTAAATTTTTTACTGAAATCTGAGTACGCTTAGCTACAATTTTTTACCATTTCCATATTTTTTTTTCTTTTCGTTTTATAATATATTTTTAAACCTCCATAAGTTTCTAATGAGACATTTATAAAAAGTTTTAAATTGATTATAAAATGCCGATATAGGAATAAAACCACGCACACTGATAATAAAAGAACTTGTTTTGTTTTTATATTAAGAGGGGGGTTTAACAGTTAACCTTTTAAGATTTAAAAAAAAGTATTTACATTTATTCT
Source organism: Dolomedes plantarius (assembly GCA_907164885.2). Taxonomy (NCBI): domain Eukaryota; kingdom Metazoa; phylum Arthropoda; class Arachnida; order Araneae; family Dolomedidae; genus Dolomedes; species Dolomedes plantarius. Next base: position 35,221,026 of record OU015491.1, read on the forward strand.
CTTGTGCTTTAACAGTTTTAATGTTTTTTAAAAGTAAGTACTCTTAATTGCTTTAATTTAGGTAGTGAAAAATATTTTTTTAAATTTTCTAACAGGAAAGAATTGAAAAATTATGCTTTTTATATTTCATTTAAGAAGTCTGCAATTTAATTTCAAATTTTCCTTTTTAAATGCTTCAATAATAATAATTTTTTAAAATTGACTTCCACATTTATCGGTTCAAATTGGATTTCAGATAATTTTTAAATCTCCCAACTGCATCAATTTTTTAGAAAACTTTGAATAATAAGTAAATTTGAATAATAAGTGAAAAGCATGTTCCTTTATAAAATCTTTAAAAGGATTTATGTAGCCACAGCTATTGAACATGATTCTTTTTTAAGAGACTCAGCCATATCCATCCATTTACTTAAAAGTGCAGTAAATTTCAATAATCGTCCAGTAGAGAAATGGACACGTGAATAAATAACATTGACTGTAAGGCCTACCGCACACTGGGAAAACGTGTCTGTAGCACGCATGTCTGACACAAGCTTCGTTGAATAACTGCCAGAGAGTGCACATTGAAATCATAAGTTTCGGGATTTTGACCTGCCATGTTTGTAACGTAACGCGACACACGACAAAAATGGTGCATGCCTTACTTCTGAGACACCGAACAGACAGTGGAAAAACAGGCTAACATGTCGCATGTCTGTTTACTGTAAGCACTCGGCGCCAAAATTACAGGTTTTTCAGTGCGGCTTGTGTCAGACATGCGTGTTTCAGATATGCACTTTCTCAGTGTGCGGTAGGCTTAATATTTGGTATGCCGGCCTTTGGATTGAATAACTTATAATGTTTGAACAGGAAGGTTTTTTTTGTACAAAACTGCAGGTATCATAAAGTGGAATACTTTAATATTCTTTCTACCTGATAGTTTGAGCTTAATTCAGCAACATGATTTAGATGTCTTTGTCTGACCTCAACCTCCGTTCCTGTGCATCCCAAACGTACGTCACGAATGGGTTAAATGAGCAATTTGTATGGGCAGCAAGAGAAGTTGTTTCGTATTTTCATACCTGTCACTAACAGCTGCAGTACTGAGACAGGTTCAGGGTCAGGTATATCAACTTGTCGGAGCTCCAAGGTCTGTAGGACTTAATCTCCAATTGTAACATAATGCATCAGAAATATATTTGCTCAGCAGGTAATTAAATATCATAAATAGGCCCTTATCAGTAAAAACATAATACAAGTAAAATAAGTAATAGTAAAATAAAAGCAAACGCCGGAAATTGCACCCGGGGGAAAAATAACAAGGCGCACGCGCATCCACTGGGTCAGAGTTGCCACAGTTATTTAAGAAAAATGAGGAAGATATTCGCACTGAGAATATAGTAAAGGCAGTACTCAGACAGGGTGCATTATCGTCTTATTTATAACATTCGTCTCTTCTGCATAATTCCGACAGTTGTAGAAGATTTTCCTACTTTTTTAGAATGTCAATGAACTTTCACACGCACATCGCAGGGAAAATGACTAATTGTTGAATTTCCTATCATCAGGGTGTACCTCATAGATTTCGACCATTACCAGATGATGCTAAGGATACCATTCACTGCAGAAGAAGGTGCTCTCCGGACCGTCGCGAAACCTATATCCTATCATGCACCTGAAAACTCATTATCGTTTTCCACTCGCCAACTCTTCCTTTTTCATTCTGTTTTCAACTTGCTATTGGCAACACCTTGTTTGGTCCAGTGTGCTCTGCTTTCGAACCCTGCTAATTATTTTCGGCCAGAATTAAAGCCCACAGAGGTATTAGTGCAGCTCTGTGCCTTTTAACGGATTATGATATGTGTTTATGCAATATACGTAATATACGATATATATTTGCGTATATATAATTTCCAATCGAATGTCTAGAGCACATAGGTATTTACAACCTGTTTAACACCGTGCAGTTTCTCTTCCCTCAAGCTCTCACTGGGTTATCATTCAGTCATTATTCGGGTACTAAACTCACCAACTAAGATCTGTTACCAGTCTACTGGTGATCTTAAAAGGTGCAAATGTGTAACTGAACAAGCGTATCCGGGACAGTTGTTGGTGTGTAATTCAGTGAAGTTGGTTGATTGATTTTTGGAGTTTTAGTTTTATCTTTTGCTACATGAGGACTAAAACTATCAGCATCTGTAGTTCAAAGCTGATATGGAACAACCGTAAATAAAGCAGTGAATCATGAGACTTGAATCCATAGTTTATAATATCAGCCCTCTTACGATACGTCCATTACTCTCAGCAAATGTGGCTTTTCAAATTGTCCAAATTTGAGTAGAGTAGAATTCTTGTCCCGACTTTCAAAAAAAAATACTGATTGATGTTAATAGCAAACTGTACGTTTTCACACGAAGGTGTTTTTATAATAGAAGAGTAAAATGGTTTATTCGCCTCGAAATAAGGACTTTTTCAGTACTAAATAACATATTTATTTTTTTTATTTTTTTAAAGCTGAAGTAAAACATTCAATCTGAAAGAACGTGATCTATTATCATTTTGAAAACAATTCAAATTAAATAAAACTAAACTTATGTAAAAAAAAAATATTGATCTGAAATGTTGTTAAAAATGCAACACTGTGGAACTGTTGTTAAAAATGCAACATTGTGTCTTGTCAAATATAAATTACTGATTTTAAGTAACAGATTCTTGAAAACACTGTCAGTCATCACAAATTATATAAATGCGAAATATCATTACATAGACACGGGTAATACTATTGTTTTTTTAATCTAGGCTTATACTGTAGATAAAAATAAATAAAGAAAGGATTTGTAAGAGCAAATTAAAATTTAAAAATAACACTATTCTTATGAAAGAACCATTGAACATTTTTTTTCTCGTTATGTTTTTTACAGCGATTGTACTGATTTGAAATAAAAGAAAATATTTGAATGTCTTTTAAATTATTTTTTTTTCAGAATCAAGAGACCTAAAATAGAGATTGAGAAAGCAAACATTTGAAATATGTAAAATTAAATATTAATGAACATTGTTGTACCCTTTGTCAAATCAGCTGGAAAGATAGAATTCAAACAATAATGCATACGAATTTATAAAACTACAATTTTTGGATTCTAAATATATACTTTCTGAAAGATGCGTCAAAAAATCAATTCCTCCTTCTAAAAGAAGAGAAAATTGAGTATTGAGATTTTCGGTTGTATGAGGTAAAAAATAGAGGAAGTATTTAGTCGTTAAAATGATGCAGTTATTTTCCTTTATCCATTCAAATAACAAATTACATTTCCCTCCAAAAAAGATAAAAGAAATGAAATACCTATAGATAAATAACCTTCAAAGTTAATGAACATTTTTAATCCATCGCATTCTAAGCATAGTATCCGTTATAATTTTTCAAATGTTATTTAAGACGGGTTAAACAAATACATGGTGTCCCAAAAGTCTCTGTACAACTTTAAAAATTTATTACAGAAAAAATAATAGGCCTACAGCAAAAATAATTACAACAGTACATAGAGTAACGTAAAAAGTTTTTTTTCACGGAATACTCCTCAGTATACTCCTACATGAGATCCTTTCGTAACAAGTAGATTATCAAGTCGATATTCCAATTCCATCCACGAACGTTTCAGCATGCTAACATCAACAGTAGTTACAGCTGTTTGGATCTTTTGTTTGAATTCCACGAGAGTGTTCACTTTTGTTCGGTACACGGCATCTTTTACATAACCCCAAAAGAAAAAGTCCAGTAGAGTGATGTCGGGAGACCGGGGAGGCCATGCTATGTGGCCATCCCTGCCAATCCAACGCTGCGGGAATGAATTAGTCATCGAAACAAAATTGTTCGTGAGACATCACGAACAATTTTGTTTCGATAAACCACGCATCACATTGCGCTTTCTTCACGGGATCAACCATTTTGAATGAATAAGTTTTTGCCAAAATTCTTTTACATGTGCATGCAACGCCATCTATGAACAGAAAAAAACTTTTTAAGTTACTCTGGGTACTGTTGTAATTATTTTTGCTGTAGGCCTATTATTTTTTCTGTAATAAATTTTTAAAGTTGTACAGAGACTTTTGGGACACCCTGTATTATTTAAGGCGGGTTTAAGGCGGGTCGAATAAACACTGAGAATCAGTATTTTTTATAAATGGGGAAATAGTTGCTCTATCACGAAGCGAAGAAGAATTATATGACACCTAATTAAAGAGATCTCAAAAATGAGAAACGTTAGCAGTCAAATCTATGTATTTTCTAAAATAATATATTAAATTTTACATACATATACTTCACTCTCTAAACCGATTAGGAAAAGATGCAAAAAGAAAAACTTAAATAATTTACCTGTGCAATCTTGTCACGGATATAAAAGAACGGATAAGATAAAAGAAATGAAATACCTATAGGAACATAATCTTTAAAGTTAATGAAAATTTTTAATCGATCGCATTCTAAGCATATTAGCCGTTATAATTTTTCAAATATTATTTAAGACGGGTTAAACAAATATTATTTAAGGCGGGTTTAAGGCGGGTCGAATAAACACTGAGAATCAGTATTTTTTATAAATGGGGAAATAGTTGCTCTATCACGAAGCGAGGAAGAATTATATGACACCTAATTAAAGAAATCTAAATAATGAGAAACGTTAGCAGTCAAATCTATGTATTTTCAAAAATAATATATTAAATTTTACATACATATACTTCACTCTCTAAACCGATTAGGAAAAGATGCAAAAAAAAAAAAACTTAAATAATTTACCTGTGCAATTTTGTCACGGAGTCTTAACCTGACATCAAAAGGTTCGAAATATACAGGGTGACTTTTATTAAACTAACACTACTCAGAGCCATCTGTAGCATGATCTATCAACCATAATTCCACCAAAATTGATAGAGGGACTAAAGACGACATGGGAAAGAGTTTCCGTGAAAACAAAAGTTCCAAAAGTCGCCGATAGGGGAAGATATGGCACTGTTGTTGTCGGCGCACCCGAGAATTTGCACAAAACGCAAGTAAAACATCAAAATGCAAATTCACAACTACGTAGTCAACAGCAACGGCAGCATTTCGGGATATAGTAAAGATAAGGAGTGAATACCAAAAAAGTTGTAATATGTAGACAAATGAATGACAAAAAAAAAATCACTGGAAAGCCACTTTATGCAGAAAGTCCACTTCTGCCTCCTTCAATGTGACCACCATCCTGGTGGACGACACATTGCATCCTGAACACTACGTTCTCAACGGCCGAGCGTAGCATGTCACCAGGAATGTTCATCGCAGTCCGGAATTTGTTGACCTTTAGGGCCGCCAAGTTAGAAACTCCACCATGATACACCTTGGATTTAAATAACCCCACAGAAAGAAGTCATATGGGTTAGATCCGGGGAACGAGGTGGCCATGCAAGTGGAAAAAAGCGACTGGTGACCCTTTCTTCTGTAAAGCGATGGCACAACGGATTCCGCACCGATCTTTATAGTAAAAAATACTAGCGCTGCTGTCGACTATTTAGTCATGAATTTGCATTTTGATGTTTTACTTGCGTTTTATGCAAATTCTCTTGTGCGCCGACAACAACAGCACCATATCTTCCCCTATCGTCGACTTTTGGAACTATTGGAACGAAGTTCTTTTACGCGGCTTACAGTAGAGTGAACTGGCAGGAATCGTCACGTAACGAAAAAGCGTTATGCCCCCTTCATAACAGCTTTCTCTCAAAGACTCTGTGGCAGAATGGTTATCGCATCGGACTGCAGAGGTCCCCGGTTCAAATCCCCGCACAAACGCTACTGGCAATTTTAAAACCCTTCACTGCACTCTGTATCAAATTTGATACATAAGTTATTTTTCCCCTTTGTATTCAAAAACAATATTTTTTAGCCACTTGTGAACCTTCTATTAATTTTGAAACATCATAGCAAAACTTTTAATAACTGTTAGTTACATTTTCGTAGTATAGATGGCAGCAGGAATACAACTACGATCTCAGTAAAAGATAGCCGTTTAATTCATACCAGACCTGCCTTAGTATTTGCTATATTTTCAGTATTTTAAGGGGGCTCAGGACCTTCGATTTGGTTGAAAAAGCTAAGAAACATGTGCAGTTCGAACACTCCAAACTTCAGTAAAATTAAAAAAAGAAAGATTGTTTTGATTTTATATTAAAGTAAGACATTATGAGTTATTATGCGCATCAGAAATTAAATTTAAAACTAGATAATTAAGATAAATTTTTCAATTTAAAAAATGTGAATTTGTTAAAGGGCCAAAAAGTAAAAAGTCACTGAGCGCAGCATTATTTAACAAAATATGCATGTAGAAAAAAAATGTTTGTTACAAAATAATTAAAACACACTTACCTTCAGTTTAAAACCAAAATATGGCAATAAAATACTACTAAACATTTTTTATATGCATAAATTATGAAATGAATAAAATTTGATGAATTTTAATGCATATTTGTAAGTGAAATCCAAAAATTTTCCAAGGAGTTTCTATTTTTTTGGTTTTAATTTAGAGAATGACTTATAATGAACATGTGGTTAAAATTTCATCAATATTGCTATCATAGCTTAAGGGTAAGAGTGTGCACAATGTTCAAAATCATCATTTTGAGAAAAAGTACTTTAAAGTTTAAAGTTCTGTTTATAACCTACTAACTGGCTCCAAACTTTCTTAAAATGCTCCTGCGGTATAAACATCCCCTTCTGCTAATAGATGTTTTTCCTCTTCTTTCTTTTTCTTTCTTCTATTAGCTATTCGAGCCTCTAAAGTTGAATTTAGAGCTCGTTTGTTTGCCAATTTAACACGTTGTTTATCAGCTTCTTCAGCAGCTGCTATAGCATTTACACCTGGTATAATGCTGAGCTCCTTCATAATGTGTAATGTGGCCTGCTTTCCATAATTAAATTGGAAAACAGCAACATTTACTGCAATTTGTACAATTTTTCTAGAAGAGTTTGATGTTTTGGGACAATATGACCAAATTAATGCATTTAAAGATTCATTCACGTTTTGGGTTTTACCCCCAAGACATTTTTTTAACAAATTTGGATGTGATAAATCTTTAAAAACAGGTTTAATGCATTCCATAACAGTTAAAGGAACTGGATTTTTATGTTTAAAATCCTTTAGTGTTGCATTAGCAACCGACTTTTGATATGGACACCAGGAGTTGACCCCATCAGGGCAGAAATCGTGCATTATGGTATCATCATTTGAAGCCTTATGATACCATATGGCCCATATTGCTTTCTGCATGTCTCTGACATTATCAGAATGCTTCCTTATTGCATTACCATAATAGGTAGTTAATTTGTCTATAAGACCATCTGTTAACCGACCTTTACCACTAAGTGGTTTATTGTCGGATAGTTTTTTACCCTTATATTCAGTTTTCAGTTTTCGCAGGCGTGCACCCATCCTTTTCTGCACATGGCCCACACACTCAATTTTAGACACTGGGACATTGTAAGAATTATTATTTGTGATGCCTGTAAATGTTTTGCAGTCTCCATCACCTATATAATTTACATATCTTACTCCATATTGCTCCTCAGAACGAGAAAACATCTCAATCATGCCATTCACTTCCATTAGAGCAGCTGAACCTGAATGGTTCTTACTGCAAACTTTTTGGTGTTCAGATTTCCACTGTAATAAATTTTCTCTGGGGATATTTTTGGCAGCTTCGCAACCTTTACAATATGAGCTTGAAACATACCGATCAATCACTTTTCCTGTTTCACTGCCAATAACAGTAGTCACTCCAACTCGAGAAGAATGGCCTCTGGTCTTCCAGGTTCCGTCGCCACTCACTGTTAGATCCGAAGAGCCAGTTAGATTCACTTCTTCTTCAACGGCTTGCTTCATACTTGCTTTTGTAACAGCATGTGTTGCAGCATAAATATGACTAATGATTTTATCATATGACTTTTGCGAGACAGGGATAGGTAAGTCCATAACACCACAAAAAGTTTTTGATGCTTCAAGTCCTTTGCCAATACACCTCATGGCAAATGTAAACCTTCTGTTTAAATCAGAGGCCTTTTGGTTTTTCCCTATCATCATAGAGTTTTTGAATGAAGAAATCACTCCACAAACAGAGCACAAAACACTCAAATTCACCACAAGCCCATAATCATTTTCCGTAGATATTGTTACTCTATTATGGCAAATAAAGCAACACAGACATTCCTCAAATGCAGAAAATAATAATCCTTTATCCATTAAAAGGTAGCCTTGAAAATTAGATTTTTCATCATTTTGCAGCGCTCCACCAGTAGACAATTTTTTGGCTGATGCAGAAAAGTTCTCACCAGTAACTTTAGATTGTTCAGTATACTGGTTCCCAAAATATTGATGACGTCTCCTTTTCTTTGGCCTTTGACCAGATGATCTTTTCACTTTAGAATTATCGCTCATTTTTAATGAAGAAATCAAAAGAAAACAGTAAAGTAAAACGATTAAAACGATGTCAAAATCTGTAGCACAGAACAGCTCTAACGTACAATGTGAGAGTGAAACACACGAGGGAAATCTACATGTAAACAGTTATAGCGAGTAAAGTTGAGAAATTTTACTCCTTCTTCTGAAAAGTATGAAAAATAAAAACCACAGAGGAAAGAATAACAAAAAAGAATCATTGACATGGGTAAAAGCAATGACGAAACACTGAAAGGATGACCACCACAAAACGTAAACAAACGATGACAGCTGTTTAAATGGGTGTGGCAATCGCATAGCGTCATACAAAAATACTCATAACTCAAGAACTAATAGGAATTTTTTAACGCGGTTTTTTGCAATCTGTTTAGAAATATTCAGAGATTCATAAAAAGTTAAAAACAAAAAATCGATTTCTTTAAGGATTCAAGGTCCTGAGCCCCCTTAAAGTCAGTTTACATCTTTGAAAGTTTTAAAAATATATTTTAGAGGTACGTAGCTTTTATAATTATTAATAAAATACTTCTTTAATCTTTTATAAAAAATTCAAGTATGATTTCAATTTTATGTATCAAATATGATACATGGTGTGCTTACACCATTTTTTTAAGGAAATGGCGGGAAGAAAGTTTTTAACACAGAAAGAAATTGAGGAACTTATGAACAGATCGTGGAGTGATCATAGTGAAGATGGATCTGATTCAGAAAGCGATGGCAGCACAGGTGATCCTAATTATAAATCAAACAAAGTTTGTGATGAAATTTTTGATGGTAGTAGTGATTCGAAGATGACGTATCATTACTTGATAATAGCGATGTTCTTCATCTGCCTAATGGTGGGAACATGCCAAAAACTATTAGAAATAATACAGGGAGAAGAAAGCCTGCAATCAGCTGGAAAAAAACTTATTTACTTCTAAATGATGATCAAATTTTATTCCGAGGTGACGAGAATCTCGCTCCTGAAATTATGAATTTAAACACACCTCTAAATTTTTTTAGTTATCTTTTTACAGAAGATTTGATTGAGCATATTGATCAAGAAACAAATTTATTTAGTGTGCAAAAAAACCCAGAAAAGTGTGTCAATGTAACGAATTTAGAAATTAAACAATACATTGGTATTTGTATAATGATGTCTATTGTACATGTACCAAACACTAGGACATATTGGTCACCTGCCATAGGCAATAATGTAATAAAAGAATGTATGTCATTAAAACGCTTTGAAAAGATAAGAGAATTTCTACATTTTTATGACAACAGTAAACAACCACCACATTACAACTTCGACCAGTTGTAAATGCTTTACGTGAAAGATTTTATACCGTCCCTATGGAATCGCGTCTTTCTGTTTAAACTTATTTATTATTTGTTATTGTTTTAATTCACACGGGATTTATATTGTGTCATTAATTTATTTTTGTTGGTAATTAAATAATAAAATTAATCCGATTAAAAATTATGCTAGGTAACATCTAAATCAAAATAATTTATATATTAAAATTTTTAATTTTAATAAAATAGAGAGAGAGAGAGAGAGAGAGAGAGAGAGAATTGGTTGGTTGGTTGGTTGAATAAAAGTGGGCTGAGCTTTTTGGCTGGACAAAAATACACTAATATAATCAATAGAAATCTACATATTAAATCTCGTTTAGAGTTGAAAAAATAACGTAAGGAACTTCGTTCCTGACGGGGGTCCCCTGACCACACAATTTTTATTTTTTTTCATGGAATCTCTTTCCCATGTCATCCTTAGTCCCGCTATCAATTTTGGTGGAATTCTGGATGATAGATCGTGCTACAGGTGGCTCTGAGTAGTATCAGTTTAATAAAAATCACCCTGTATGCACCTCCAGATTACCAGGCAGACTTGGAACTAGGTTTTGCACTTGTTATCGTTCTTCAGAAATGCATAACCGATGAGTAAGCTGGAGTAACAGTGTTCTATATGAGGAACTTTTCTAAATTTTTACTGGTGACTCACGAAGTGCAGTCCTCTAGCCCACCACGGAAAGGTTAGTTGGTAGGTTCAAAGCACTACGGTCATTTTTTGCTGCACAAGGGCAAATTAAACCGGGACCTACTGCTTAAAGCCGATTCCAAACGGCTACAAACATCCATACCAATAGTGGGACTCGACCTCATATACTCTGGAAGCGACGCCAGAGCTCTAGCCATTCGATTATTGTCCGGCCCACCACAGAACGAATCCTCTATCAAGAATTCTGGTACAAAATTTAGCATGCATGAGGATGAAGAAATGTATTGGGAACGCTCTTCTGAACGGGGCCAGTAGCTAATAAACGCATGGTCTGTGCATTTTGTCATTTTCAAGCCCTCTAAACCACAATTCTGTACCACAATTCTTGATATACAATATTCCTACTGAAGCGGTCTCGATAACTACACTATAATAGTCACCAGTAAAAGTCTAGAAAAATTCTGTATTTGGTATTTCAATCTCTTATTCCACGCTTATACCTGCAATGCTTTGCTGAGTAGCCTATAATAACGGGGAAACCTAGGTCTAGGGCTGTTGTTGCTAATGCCCCCCTGGTTGGAGGTTCCCTTCACCAGGTCCTAACAGGGTATTGGGCTGAAATTGGCGGCTTCTGTTTTGAATTAGCACCGTTAGGGTCGGAGTCCGACTTGGCTAAATGACCGGTCCCGTAATTTTGAACCGAGTCAAGTGACAAGACTGGAACACTTGACCCCGTAGGGGTAAATTTGAGAACTTGGAGGACATTGCAGCCACGATCTAATTTACGAGCCTCGGCCACTATTAGTGAACACGGCGATGGACTAGGAACGTTCAGATAACTGGCTGAACTTGGAACGTTCAGATAACTGGCCCGCTGCTCTTGCCAACTGGGCCACCGCACCCACAGGTCTAAGGTTTCCTGACACGATGGAGGTGTATATATTTGCCGTCCTGTGGGCTCTATATAGAAGGGCGTGTTCTATACATTTTGTCACCAAATGGTTGATTGTTTTATCTCGTATATCTTTTGCTGCACAAGGAATAAACAGACCGGGACATACAACTGTATGCCGACTAATACGTCACAAACAAAAATAAATACCAAAATTAGAGACACACATTACCAGTAGTGGGACTCGAAAAAATGTTCTCTCGTTTTAAAGTACAGTTCTCAAGCCATTAGTCCATCATTCGGTCATAAACCACATAGAAATCCTCGGGAGGCCTAAGTTTCCAATTTCATAACTTTCTTATATTATGATATCGTGATTAAATCAAATGCAAATCTTTCAACTGTCGTTAGTAAGTTTCGAAAAAAATATGCGTGTCATCGAAGTGATTCTTAACTTCGCTGTAGTGACAAAAAGTATAAAATCACCGCCAACAAAATGGAAAAAACTACTTTTATAGAGGTTTTAACAATATTTATTGTAGAGATATTCCTCGAATTACGATCGAGTTAGGGACGGAGACATTGGTCGTAAGTCGAGTTTCAAACAATATTTCTTGTATATGTACATAAATATATTTTTTTTACTTTCATACATACATACGTAATTTAAAATACACTGTATTTAGAAGACATAAATTATCCTTTGCCATCACTACTCATTATGTTAGTACAATCCATTAGTTCAGAATTTGCGACAGAAGATACGTTGCAAGTTTCTTAAACAAAGTTATCCAAGGGAGTTTCAACAGTTTGCGTCTACTTTTCCTTGTACATTGTCTGGTAGCAAGCCAAATTTTCCTGAATACGACGATTTACACTTGTGAATCTTTCTGTATTTGGATTTATTGCATCTTATTGTTGTAGTCCTTTATTAATGTAATGAAAAGCTGAAGCCATTTCTGAAGCCAATGAAGGTTTATTTAATTTATCGTATGGATATCGAAACTATTGCCTAGTAACATTTTTATTATCGGGTTATAAATTTTTGCAGTATTGCAGAATATTGCATCATATTTTTTTAATAATTATGTAATACATATAGGTATGTACTATACATTCGAGGAACAGTATTTTTGAGAAAAATATTTTTTTAAATTTAAATTTTTGGTCGTAAGTGTATGCGGTTGTAAGTCGAGGAATAGCTGTATGCCATAATCATTGAAACTCAATAAACGAAAATCAGGTAAAGTTCTAATCATGTCGAGAAACATCGTTTCAAAGTATTTACAGTCAATATCAAAAATAACTAATTACAGTCAAAAATAAGTAATTACAGTCTATTAATCGAAATAAGTATTATTAATCCAAAATAAGTAATTACAGTCAATATCAAAATTAACTGAATTAATATTTAAATTCTTCACCTAAATCTATATACTATTATTCAAATGCAAAAATAAACAGTGGGCGTATTATGACCAGACTCTTTCAAGTTATTTCTGCAATGCATTTTGAGAGACTGTAATTTTAATCAATATTTTGAATGAACACAATTATATTAAACTGTCGTAGCAAATATAATAAATCTAAGGGAAATAATACGAGTTCAAACATGGCTTTTATCGGATTAATATATATCTTTAAAAAGTTAGAAATGCATATAATAAGTATTTTAGCAAAATACTTGGTATTCTAAAGGGAAAATTGCAAAATAGCGGAAGAAATATATTGAGTAATTTACTTAAGCCCTTTGCAAATAAATCTTCATTTTAGATGTGCTCGCCTCATTTAATACGGGGTTCATTCCTGATTTAAAACGGGCAACAAAAGAGGTAATGCAGCTGGCAATGTTTATCAGGTGGATTATTAGCCGGTACTTCAAAGTATATACTAGGCAATTTTCTCATAAACTTTACATGATAGCGAATAAAGCCTCAGGAGGGTCTGATAGTTTAATCACTAACATTATTTATGAAACTGTAATCACACATTTAACTAGATTTAAAAACCAATCACTTAGTTGAGCGGATTTATAAGTACAAGAATCCTTACGGATCAATTTTAAAAGAAAATATTAACTGCAGACAAAAATATTTTAGCATTATTTTAATAATGAAATTAGAAAATGTATATAGACATCAAAATAATGTATTTGTGCAATTTCTAGTGGAGGGAATTCCATTAAATTGATATTCTTCAAAAACAAAAGCCCGAATTTAGCTTAGTTTAAAAAAAGTAAAATGCATGCTACTCTTTGCTGCAAATGATTAATTATTTATGCATAAATCCAGTATACCTGTTGCTTTTTCTCTGACTAATATATCTTTCCCTTAATTTTTATCGATTTAATCAACTTTAAAGGTTTTGTCTTTTATTCAAGTAATGATAATATCAATATTTATTCATTTATTATAATTTACAATAAATTAATAAATAATATAATTTGTATAATCTTTTTGTAAATGCTCTTTAAATGAAAATTATTAAACATTTCAATTGCATGACACTTCAAACTCATAACTTTCATTTATTTTTCAATGTAAAAAATACATTCGGAATGATTAAATAAAGTGAGAATAGATAAAAATTTATTTTGTCATGATTACCATTTTTGCCTAACCATATAATCTTACCATATTACCTAACACTACCACATTGCATAATCATATTTATTTAATAATAAAAACAAATTTTTAACCCTAACAAATGCATTAATAAAGCAAGTAATCAATACTTCTTCAGTTCTTCAGAATAAATTTAACACTAGAAAGACGGCTGACATCATTTTAACAGTTTCGGACATACTATTGAGCGCTATGTCTGTATTTATGACCTAAAGCTTCTGAAATTTCATGACTTTCTCTAATTTTCGTGAAATATTCACACTTTTACAAAATTATTTTCGATAGTAAAGAGGGGGAGAAAATGTGTTGTATACCTACTAAGACTGAAAGCCGTCAATTTGACGGCAATATACAAAACAGGCAAAAATCTTTAAATAACACCGGAAAAATGTTAGTTATTTCGTCAACTTAACTCACGTATAATTTAATCCGTGGAAGTACTAAACGAAGAGAATTTTAAAATTGGATTTTGGTTATGTTTCACCATGTTTAACCATTTCCTTAAGGGTGGGATAGCATGTATCCCAAGAATAATGACCCGGCCCAAGCGTCTCTTCCCCCTTTTGCAAATAACATAAATATTGGCTCTTCGGAAATATTGGTGTTGGAAAATAAGGACTGCATAAACCTTGGATGTATTTTTACGGATAAACCGTACCAGGTTGTCAGCTCGGCATATATGCATAAAAATATATTTAATTACATGCTAATTTATTATATATGGTATGAAATAGTTCAAAATTTAAAGTATTTAACCATTTAAAAAATTAAATATTTTAAATTCTCGATTTTATTTTGAACCGTCAAAATGACCGCGCTCAGTCTTTTTAGTGAGAAAAAAATTCCCGTCTTTCTAGTGTTAAAGGATTGCTACACCTTTACTTAATACTTTCATTGTCTCCCAAATATTTTTTTCCCAACGAGGATGCATTTGTCGTCAAACATTCGACTATACTACGCCGCAATTTTACTGCCCATTTTATTATGGGGACAAATTATAGGCGGACAGCATTACCCCCTATGAAGGGACGACACAAACGGAGGCATTTTTCGTGGCGTAACGCCAGGATTCGATCCGAGAACCCTCAGCACCGAAAACCAGCGAATAGAAAATAATGCGGTATAACAACGAACCGATGGTCCACTCATCTTATATGCCAAATACAATGTAAGAAAAGTATAATTCAATTTTTCAAATGGGAAAAAACTTACGCAAAATTCCATCAGTTATTCCAGAAAATTGACTTACCTACAAAAAGAGAAATATGTATATTAGAATGAGAAATTTGTAAGTATGTGATTATAGTGAAACATAATTATAGTAAAGTACAATAAAATACATTCTACACAAAAAAGTAATGGTTGAAACATGTGTATAGAAGAAAAGTTTAGAGAAGAGATAGTTGCGCAACACAGCTCATGTATGTTGTACAACAACACAAGTACAGTAATTAAATCTCAATAATTAATTTTATGTTTACATGAAACCGTCAAATGCCATTCAGAACTATAAATTATAGTAGTGTGTTTTACAAACTCTAATTATTTTATCATAATAAAGCCGAAGAATTTTTTTTTAAACCCTGTTTTATCGTTGATCGTAAACTCACGTATAATTTAATCCGTGGAAGTACTAAACCAAAAGAATTTTAAAATTTTATATTGGTTATGTTACACCATGTTTAAGGGGACAGTGGACTTTCAAAATTGTGAAATTTGTCCATAAATTCGATTTTTTTTCATTTATCTAATTGTGAAACTACGGACGCGTAGGAATGTGTTGCAAAAATAATTTTTAATTTCTGTGATTACTTTCCTAGTTATAGGCATTTGTATTTAATTTAGATATTATATGGTTACTAATAGCAATAACTTTAAATGTGCTTTTATCAAAATAAAAATTTTCATGTTTTACGAATATACAAACTGCTCCAGGCGCATTTCTAATGATCGTATTGCTTTGAAATTTAAGTTTTATATACTTAACTGTATATCAAATAAATCTTATTGAAAATAATTATGCTTCGTAGTTTAGAATTTGTAAATTTTGCACTTGAAAAGATGATTTATAGGTATTTTGAGTAATAAAAAAGGTGTTTTCACTATCATTATTTTTTTCTCTTTATATTTTTAATGAATGCTTAAAATAAGCAATAAGTTTAATTGTTAGTTCTATAAGGTATCCTGTAAATAAAAATTATCATATTATATGCAAAAGAAATGCGCATGGAACATTTTTAATTAGGCCAATTTTTGATATATTTAATAATTCATAATTCATAAATTATTAATATTTCATCATTAAATTTTAACCACTTTTACATATCTATGGTACTAATCACATATTCAAATTTCAAGCAAATCCATTCAAAACAAAAAAAAAAAAGGTTGGTTTAAAGGTCCACTGTCCCCTTAAAAACCGAGCTCTCTTTCATTTCAGTCGAAAACTAAGTATAAAGTCCAACCCCCGTGATTAATTTCGCACATGAACATAAAAGGTCCAAGCAGAACGGGAGTGATACAAGCGGCAGCAAATTGCTCGATAGTCCCGGCGCTTCTCCGGGGAATCACCAGAAGAATCGGCGCTCCTAAAGAATACCGTCGGTGGCTTCGTGACGAAAATATTCCACGAAACGCAATTTGTATTCATGGCAGGGCGATTGGGATTGCGATTTTCATTTGAATAAGAATGAGATGTGGCGATCGTTCCCTGTTTGTTCCGTGTCACGCACAGAAAAAAAGGGTCTTGTCGCTCCCTTCGGCGTCACGTGCGACAGGGGGACTCGGTCGTAATTTTTTCGGGTTGGGGACCGGAATGTGGGTTACGGTTTATGCCTTGCATAGATAGTGGGTGAAGTTTAATTACAGTAAGCGATTTAGAATTGTGACTCGGATTTTGGGAAGTGCATGCTCTTTTGAGCTTTTAGTCGTTACAAAGGTTAGAGATAGGTAAAGTTAACAAAGGTCAGCTGAAGATTTCGTATTTCACCATTGTCGAACCCTCTTCACTTCTACGGGTTCACTTTGGTTCGTTTCATGTCAAGACGTTTGCAATGGTACACAAGTAAATTTTCATAGCATAAAGTTCAGAACCACACCAGTGAATATTCAAAGTTTTATTTTCTTTCGCAAGCACAAACACAACTATCTATAGAATTATTTTACAGTATTATACAAATATCTAACTACTTCAGTCATCTCCCAACGACTGTTACCTAACAAAGGCCTAGTGCGTCTTTGGGGTCTCAATACACCCACGCATTGTATTCGTCTGCCCGGCTCACTCAAGAGCCAACAACCGCAGACAAAAAAAAAACCCCACGCCTTCTCTCGCGTGGGCACAAGCAGTCTCTCCGACGTCCCCCTGACTTCTGCCCGGGACCTTGTCTCCGAACACCACACGAATTCCTTATCAAGCCGGGGTCATTGCCCTACCCCCTGCTTTCTTGAGAGGAAAGTACAGGGACAAAACAACAGGAGTTGACACGACAGACACAACAACCATATTTTTCAAAAAAATTATATTTGTTCTTCAAACTAAAGCATTAAAAACTTTGACATCCTACACATATTGGGTATTACTGAGAATGGCATCTGCCTGATCTTAATTGTGTAAAAAAGGGGTGGGCAATTGATTTGGCTCGGGGGCTGTTTTACGGAAGCGGGGTTTAGTAGAGGGACCTTTTAAAATTATTGCTTTTATAAGTTAACTTTCAATTTCAAAAAAGGTGTAAATTGCATCATGAAAATCAGTAAATAAAAATAAAATAAAATATTAGCAGTTTTCTGGCTGTCTTGGAGTTTTTGTCTGTCTTTGGCAGT